>RJWJ010029982.1:0-20241 GCA_004363605.1 Indri indri | reverse complement strand
AGGCATGCGCCACCATGCCCGGCTGATTTTTTTCTATATATATATTTTTAGCTGTCCAATTAATTTTCTTTCTATTTTTGGTAGAGATGGGGTCTCGCTCTTGCTCAGGCTGGTCTCGAACTCCTGAGCTCAGAACGATCCGCCCACCTCGGCCTCCCAGAGTGCTAGGATTACAGGCTTGAGCCACCGCGCCCGGCCACCCTTCCGAGTTTTTTTCTTCCTTCCTTTCTTGAAAAGAGAATCAGTTCCTTATCATCAGAAGATGCATCATTAGCAATAACCGTGAGGGGGTATGAACAAATTCTCACCAGTAGTCCTTACCTAGGGTTGAAAGTTCTCTGCTTAAAGTCATCAAAAATTATTGCGGTAATCAGTGCTAGATGCCAGAAAGGTCAAAAACCCTAATGTCATTGAACCATGGCCCTTCCACCCTCAGCACACAATTCTTTCAGTTTCTTAACAAAGAAATACAATTATTGTTACGAAACCCAGATATGTGCAGTGAGAAAGCTAGAAAATAAGGTAAGCAGAAGTAGGAAAATAAAAGCGCTATATTTCTACCACCCAGACATTATCAAATCAATAAATTTTTGTCTTATAGTCTGCTCATATTCAAAATCCTCAGTTATCCCCAAAGCACCCTTTAGAACTAGTCTGTCCAAACAAGAGTCAAATTGAGGCCCGCATAGTGAACTCATTATGTCTCTCAGTTCTCTTCTAATCTAGCATCTTCCCTAATTTTTTTTTCATTACGCACTGACTTGTTGGATAGACTGGACCAATGACCCCACAGAATGAGCCACCCTCTTAATTTGTCTGGGTGCTCTCTGGTGCTATCATGTGACTTTTCCCCATCCCCTCTATTTTCTATTGATTGATTGATTGATTATTTATTTATTCTAGAGATGGGATCTCACTCTGTTGCCCAGGCTGGAGTACAGTGGTGTGATCATAGCTCACTGGAACCTTGAGCTCCTGGGCTCAAGCGATCCTTCCACCTTGGCCTCCAAAGTGGCTGAGACTATGGACACACGCCACCATGCCTGGCTAGTTTTTTTTTTTTTGGTAGAGATGGAGTCTCACTATGCTGCCCACGTTGGTTTTGAACTCCTGGCCTCAAGTGATCCTCCTGCCTCAGCCTCCCAAAATATTGGAATTATTGGCAGGCACCACGAACACCTGGTCCCTCTATTTTCTACACGCACAAAGTTGGATCTAAAAGTCTGCTGGGTTGACATTGAACATTTTGGTGGAAGGTGTCACAAGTGATGGTTTGCGTTTTGTAGTGTGCCACAGCAAGAGACACAATACTTGATGGTTGCATCATAAGTGGGGCTAGATTTGACCACTGGATTGGAGCAATGAAAATCTGATTCCTCCATTGTACACTTAAATTTTTCTCCTGTGACTAGAAAGAAGTCTTTGGTATTACTTTGGCACTCTGTGAACGTCTCGTTCCCCCTTACTCACACACTTAATGCTTTTAACACTAGTCGATAATCCTTGCCTGGGTCAATAATTTCGCTAGGGATTGACAGTGAGTATCATCTAATTCAGTTCCTCTTTCTCTCTTCGTAGGTGGAATTCTTTTATAAAATATACATCAAGTGGGCATTTTTTGTTACCCTGAAATATATCCCTGAAAGGATAAATGTTTAACTTTTCCCCATTAGATACATGTTTTCAAAATAAGGAGCTTGCTTAATAATTGCATCAAATGATAACACATGAGTGTGGATGGGTGTGGGTGGCAGCTTTCTCTTTTTTGAGTATCTTTATCCAGTCGTGGATTTTTCATTGTTTCAATCTAAAAAAAAAAAAAAAAAAAAGTCGCAGAATTCATTGGCTTTGTAACAATTGCCCCTGCATCCCTGCAACATTTTTGGTCCAAGAAATTATGAGTTGAACAACTCAGCATTAGTTTCTTTTTTTACACCGAAGTGTTATTTAAAAGAAACAGACACAGCCAGTTCTCCAGTTTTATGAACATTTAAAAAAATGAATTGGCAAGAAAGTGAAGATATCTTTCAGTACACAGGATGAGCCACGCAGCCCAGAGAACGCCCTCCACCGACTGCAGTGTGTGAGGTTCAGTTGAGCAGCCTCACGTCTTTACAGACAAATTCTCTCCCGGAATGGGAGTTTACTAAGGCTGGAAGGGAAGAACTATTCACCCGTACCATTGTAGAGATGACATGAATCTATTTGGAGAATTTTCTATTAATATTTTATTTAAAATACAGATACTGAACTTTCAATTTCTCTTCTATTTTTTCAATTTTTATTATTTATTTATTTTTATTTCAGAATATTATGGGGGTGCAAATGTTCTGGCTACATGAATTGCTTTTGTACAGTTTGAATGAAAGTTGTAAGTGTGCCCATCACCAGACAGCGTGCGTTGTACCCGTTAGGTGCGAATTTACCCATCCCCTCTTCCCCCCTCCCACCTGCTTGACTTCCATTGAGTTTTACTTCCATCTGTGCACATGAGTGTTGATCAGTTAGTTCTAATTTAATAGTGAGTACATGTGGTGTCTGTTTTTCAATTCTTGTGCTACTTCACTTAGAAGAATGGTCTCCAGTTCCATCCAGATTGTTGCAAAAGGTGTTAGGTCACCATTTTTTATGGCTGAGTAGTACTCCGTGGTATACATATACCACAGTTTATTAATCCACTCATGTATTGATGGGCACTTGGGTTGATTCCACATCTTTGTGATTGTGAATTGTGCTGCAATAAACATTCAAGTACAATTGTCTTTTTGATAAAATGACTTTTTTTTCCTTTGGGTAAATACCCAATAGTGGGATTGCAGGATCAAATGGTAGGTCTAATTTTAGTTCTTAGAGGAATCTCCATACTGCTTTCCACAGAGGTTGTACTAGTTTGCAGTCCCACCAACAGTGTATAAATAAATGTACCCTTCTCTCTACATCCATGCCAGCATCTGTTGTTTTGGGACTTTTTGATAAAAGCCATTCTCACTGGAGTTAGGTGATATCTCATTGTGGGTTTGATTTGCATTTCTCTGATGATTAGAGACGTTGAGTATTTTTTTGTATGTTTATTGGCCATTAGTCCATCTTCTTTTGAAAAGCTTCTATTCATGTCCTTTATCATCTCCTTTCTTTTTTTAAAATGAGTTGATAAATAGCCAATTACTGGCTTATTTTCATAGGTCATTACATAGCACATAAAATTAGAAAAAGCTTTATATTTGGTCATTAGTCTGTCCTTTAAAAGGAAATTAAACACACAGAAGAAAGTGATGATAAATGTGTCTGAACACACATGTGGTCATACACACACAGACACATGTGAAGACACAAACACACAGCACACACATATACCGCATGCAGGTACACACAGACACTCTGAAAAATATACTAAATTGCAGGGCAACCGGTAGTCTCAGTGTTAGCGCTGAAAGTCACAGGTTCTAGTACACCCTCCGGTTCAGGCAAGATAGGAGAGTTCGTTGCCCTAAAATTGGCAAATAAGAAACAGCGTGGAATTCAAACAACAAATCTCTGATGAATCTTCCTGTTCTTGATCTAAACATTTAAATGGGAGATCAATTCACATGTGACTTGATATGTCAAAATGCCAGGAAAATAACTTTTTAAATACATAGGATGTGAATTCTAAGAAGTTATCAGGAATGTACTAAAATTCTCTACAACTGCCAGTGTAAAAGGGCCCAAGAATTTCACTACCTATTTTTCCTTCCAAAGAGGTAATATAGTAGCCAATATTTTTTGCTGAATATTTCAGCCAAGGCTTAGAAAATGGAATGGTACAAGGTACAATGTGCTTGGGTTGGTTTTCACTGTGAAATTTTATTTATAGTAAGCACTATTTATACAGAGATTATTTGTTGAATTAACATAAGGTTGAAAGGGACCTTGAGAAGTTATACAATCTATCTTTCCACATCTAGTCAGGGACAATGAAACCATGATGAGATTCTACCCAATATATTTTTAGATACCCTCAAAGAAGGGGACATTTTGTTATTAATTTTATGTCTTACCTAAAATTCTCATGCTTTATGTAAGACTTTGTTTTAATTTCTGGTTGATTCTAGAAATTATAAACAACTGGGACTCATTCTTTGACAAAAGTTAGAGATTATTTTTACATTTCCTTTCAGTATTTTCACTTTAGAAGCTGTTCTTCAAAGTTTGTATTTTCAAACTTGTTACCTTGTGGCTCTCCTCTGAATCCCTGAGCACAGATTTGGGTGTATTAACCAAGCAGGACCGTAAGGAGAAGTTTTTCTTTGGGAGAAAACAATTTCTACTTTGTAATATCAGTTTTTATATTCTTTAAATTACAGCACTTATGAAACTGACATATATGTCATGAAAATAGTATTAAGTAATAACCTATTGTTACAGACCTTTAATAAAATTGATTACTTAAAAAATAAAACTGTTAGTTTTATTTAGCAGAATTTGACAGACTCCATAGGATCTTATTGTCAGAATTTATCACTGAAATTTCTTTCTTCATCTTTAGGATCAGAGATGAGCCTAATCCCAGATGCTTTCTAGTAAAAAGAATTGCTTTGAACCCCAAAAAAGGGAAAAGAAATGATGCTACAAGACATATATTTTAATTTTAGTAGTTCTTCTGGTTTGGCGTTTGGTGGGTAGTTTAGGAATACAGAAGTATTTGATTTAGATGCTTAGTATTTTTGAGATTGAAACTGCTAAGAGAAGTGAAAGGGTATTTGCTACTTGATGTCAACACAGAAGAATTGAAAAGCAATATTTTCAAACTTTAATATGCATGCAATTCACCCAGAGGATCTTAGTAAAATCAGATTCTGTTACTGTGTAGCCTGAGACTCTGCATTCCTAAGAAGCTCCCAGCTGGTGCTGATGGGCCATGGACCACACTTTGCACAGCAAGGTTGTAAAATGGTTTCTATACACAGTGGAGTATTATTCAGCCTTAAAAAAAGAACAAGCTCTTGCCATTTATTGCAACATGGATGAGCCTGGAGGATGTTATGCTAAGTGAAATACTCCAGATACGGAAAGAAAAAATATTGCATGATCTCACTTATATATGAAATCCAAAAAAATTTTTCAAATATACAGAGATAGAGAATAAAACAGTGGTTACTAGGGGGAGGTGGGGGGAAAGAAATGGGGAAATGTAGGTCGATGGACACAAAGTAGCAGATGTGGAGGATGAACCAGTCTAGAGATCTAATGTACAACAGGAGGATTAACTGTAAGAAAATTGTACTGTATTTGGGATTCATGCTAAATGAATAGATTTTAGCTGCTCTTGTCACGAAACAAACAAAAGTGGGTAGCTATGAGTTGATGGATATATTAATTTGCTTCACTATGGTAATCTTCTTACTGTCTTTATATATCTTATAACATCATGTTGTATACCTTAAATATACATAATTTATTTTTTAAAAACTCAGCTATAGCTTAGATCTGCCTTTTTCTTTTTAAACTGGAAAAACAAACAGCTCCCAACGAGATACTGTCATTATAGAGAGGAGCGGGGACATGGGTAGGGTGAGAAAAACTACCTTTATGGCATTATTTGGTATAGAGAAATATTCATAATACTAATTAAGAAAGCAATTTCTGTAACACAGTGACTGGAATATGGATATAAATCTGAACACTATATTAGAAGTTTAGTGTATAAATGCTGAGTATTTTAAGTATGAATTCTTTTTTTTTTTTCTGAGACAACAGTCTCGCTCTGTCACCAGGCTAGAGTGCCATGATGTCATATAGCTCGCAGCAACCTCAAACTCCTGGGCTCAAGTGATCCTCCTGCCTCAGCCTCCCGAGTAGCTGGGACTACAGGCGTGGGCCACCATGCCTAGCTATTTTTTTCTATTTTTAGTAGAGATGGGGTCTCACTTTTGCTCAAGCTGGTCTTGTACTCCTGACCTCAAGCGGTCCTCCCTCCTCGGCCTCCCAGAGTGCTAGGATTATAGGCATGAGCCACTGTGCCCAGCCATAATTATGAATTCTTAATCCATACTTTATAATTAGATTTAGATTTGTCTTATTCCCCTTTAATGAAATTTATTTTTCTCTATTTCATATCATGAAAATACCAAATAACTTTCTACAAAGATAATTCATACACAGAAATTTGGTATTGCAAATACTGCAAACCAAATACATTTTTATTTTTTGTATCTAAAGTTGACATTCAACTCCTTTGAGCCAAGGCCCAACAGCCTCATTTCATGTAGTGCATAATTCAATTCATGGTCATCTATTAAGTCAGCAAAAATTATTTACTGAGCTGTCCTCACTCATTTACTATACTTTTTGAATTTTTGTCTTCTCTCTTAGGATTGTTTGGTTATAACAGAAAAACTCCAAATCAAAATGATTTAAACAAGATGATCATTTACTTTTTTCCTCATATTTGAGAAGTCCACCTGACATTCTCAGATGTCAAGGATCTAGTCACCTTCTGTCTTGCTGCTTCCCCAATGCAAGATTTTCTGTCTTGATATCATTATTTGGTCTAAAATGGCTGTTGGAGTTTCAGCCACTGGAGAACAGGAGACAGAAACGTGCTTTCCCACCCGCCACCCTTCATTTTTTAATGACCCTTCCTGATTTCCCACACTGCTTCTGTTTGCATCCCATAGGTCACCTTTAATCACGTGGCCACACCTAGCTACAAGGAAGGCTGGGAAATGTAGTCTTTATTCCAGGTGGCTATGTGCCCATCTACAAAACTGGAGGATATTATTACTGTGGAAGAAGCATCAACAAACTATGATCTGCAAGCCAAATCTGGCCCACTGCCTATTTTTGTCAATAAAGTTTTATTAGGATATAGCCAAGCCCATTCATTTACATAATATCTATGGTTGCTTTCACACTACATACAATTGCAGAACTCAGTACTTATGAAAAGAGATCATATGGCCCATGAAGCCTAAAATATTTTCTGCGTGGCCCCTTTACAGGGAATGTTTGCTGATTCTTGCTGTGAAAGAAAGGGAAGGGAAGCCTGCAGCCTCTGTTCCATTTGTTGGGCTCTTTCCTCTTCCCCTCTCACCATTTGTCAAGTTCAGTTGACAAATGAATCCAGCAGTTTCTACAAAATGCTAAGAAATGGGGTCTGCACAAGTGCCGTACTTATTCTGGTACAGGGTGTTAGGAAGATAGTTTGAGTAAATTACCGCATATTACTATCTTTCTTAAAAAATCAAGATAAGATTTATAATTGTCCCACATTCAGGTCTTGTATCAGTTAGGACTTAATTGACGTAAACAGAATCCACACTAGCTAGTTTTAGCAGGAAGGAATTTATTACAGGACATTAAATGATGTATATCATCATTAAATGCTTAAGAATGGGGAGAAGGGAGGTGCCACATAAGTAAACTCTGGGTAGATTTTTCAGAAATGACCCCCTAAGTATGCTGCAGAGCAAAACCACCGAAAGAGCTTGTATCTCTTCCCGGATACTGCTCAGAACGCCACCCCATGGTGCCACGGTCAGGAAGCACCATGGCTGAGAAGCCAGCACTGCTGCTGGCTCCAGAATTACGACTTACACACTAGCAGCATCAGTGGCCTGCACCCTGCCTCTGACACCCACGGGACTTGTGTAGACACTGGAACACCTGCAGATGCTGGCAGGAAAGATTTCAGATGGAGAGGCCTGCCAAATGAAACAGCACAACCACAGAGGTGAGGCCTCTACCTGACTGCAAAATGCCACATCTCACATGGCATGCATCTGATTGGTCAAACCTACATCACATTCAGAGTCCAAGCTGCAAGGGAGTTCGGGAAATGTCCGTCTGAGTTTTCCAGCCTCTGGAGTGTGAGAAGGCAGACTAGAAAGAGCGGAATGGGCCAGGGTGGTGATGCGTGCCTGTAAGCCCAGCACTTTGGGAGGCCAAGGTGGGAAGACTCCTTGAAGCCTGGAGTTCCAGACCAGCCTGGGCAACATAGCAAGACTACAACTCTAAAAAACAAAAAATTAGCCAGGCGTGGTGGTGCACACCTGTAGTCCCTACTACTCAGGAGGCTGAGGCAGAAGGATTGCTTGAGCCCAGGAGTTTGAGGCTGCAGTGAGCTATGATCATGCCACTGCACTCCAGCCTGGGAGACAGAGTGACACCCTGTCTCTAAAAATAACAACAACAACAACAACAATAATAATAATGATGCAATGGATGGTCAGCACTGATACTTCATAACTCAATGTCTGTATATGTGATGATGTCTTTTTTCTTGATTCAGACAAGTCAGCACATGACTGTTTCCAGCAATCTCCCTCAACTTGGTCAAACCATGAAAGCCTAATGCTTTGTATTCTCAGAGGTATACCGAAATCGGGCAATCTTAGATTTGAAATAGTCATTTTTATCGTTGGATCAGTGCCTTCACACATTTTTTTTTTAGCCAGAAAACTTTCTTTAAATAAAATGTCCTTGGAAATATTATACACAGGTAAATACATAAATAGCTACTGCTTTCGAAGCAGGGGACGGGTCTTGGGGTAGAAATCCTTCGTACTCCCTGTGTATTCTGGGTGCTTCCTTATGTCTCCCGGACTCCCTCGCAGTTGTCTGGGGCCATGTGACTGCATTCTGGCCCGTGGAACCTGTCACTTCCAGGCTGGGTCGAAAATGCTCCGTGGACCCTCCATCTCTCCCTTCCCTAGTGCAGCGACAGTGGGGTCTTTATACTGACACAGTGGCATCCCGCAATGGTGGCAGCTGACCTCGGGTTTACCAGATGAAGGAGAAGGCTTTTTGGCCGGCCACTGGTGTTTGTGCAGTGAAAGCCTTGGTGGTGTGAAGGTGCTGACGTCGTATGCGATCCCCACAGAGCCCATCTGTCTTAACAAACGCAGGCCTGGTGGTCGTGCCTGGTCACCACCTCTGGCCTCTCTCTGCTTCAGTTTTTCTCCCTGCTTGCTACCTACCCCCTAAGGCAGCTCTGGACAGTAATTTCTAGGGAGCATAGTTTGCAAAACCATTGCTTTAGGCTTTTCAAGTACCCTCCACTCTGGTTTTGGGATGTGGAAAACTGTATAAATAATCTTCCCACTGCACATAAATCCAGGAATGACAGACATTCCTTCTGTCGCTGGGGATGGGGAAGGCAGGTGCTGATCTCCCATCATACCCCATTGAGAACAGCCCTGAATTTATGTTTCCCATATAGAACTTCCACTGCTCAGAAAGAGCATGAAAACCATTGTTTTCAGACTTTTAAGTGATTATATATGGAATCCAGTTTATTTTTTCTGGAAAGAGCGCCCTTTGCCAAAGTGACATAATTTGATCTAATTTGAATCTGACTTTTCCATAGAAACGATGTTAACACAGGGACTCTGGATGCTAACTGAAAGCTCAACTTCTGAAATAAAAATTACTACAGATGCTATATTTAATCAGCTAGAAATGGAATATCTGATTAGCCTGTAGAAATGATGTCATATTATTTAAATACGTAGGAAGATGTATGCTGAAGTGAATGCAGATTCTGGTTTTGCGAAGCAAGCTTCTAATCCTTTTGGGCCTCAGTGAAGATGACCCCTCCTCAGGGAGGTCTTCCCTGACTGCTTTATCTAAAAGAGCTGGGCCTTCCTCCCCCGTCACTTGCTTTACTTTGGTTTCTTCATACCACTTATCTCTAATTGAAATTATGTTGTTTACGGTCCTTTTCCTCCAATTGCACATAAGCTGCAGGAGAGAAGAGCTTTTGTTTAACACCACCGTTCTCCAGCAGAGAGGATATTGCCTGGTACGTAGTAGGCACTCAGTATTTTTTAGGTTTCCCTAGAGACTTATTCTTAAATAGTGTCTGAGACACACACTTCTTTCAGTTGTATTCCTCTGTTACCATAAGGAACCCCGCTAGTACAGCGGTAAGGAGTTGGATATTTCCCTTCCTCTGTATGAGTTAGGCTCTGGTAAAACCTCAGTCACAGTTTCTCTTGAGGGCAGGTCTTGTAAGGAGAAGAGAATGCTCTGGGTGTATTTCACAATGGCTGCTTTCCTCACCTTGCTGGAAACAGGAAATGATTTATTTTCCCCCCAGATCTTTACTGTGAGAACCTTGCAGGGTTCCTGGAGGTAAAACTCATGAAAGTGTCCCCATTCTCCCAAGACCAGGTCCCTGGAGTTTTTAATTCTCAATCTTGTCTACACTGAGCCTCTAGAAATTCATCAGTTACAATTTAGGCTTTACTACGTGGGTGCCGCTTCCCACGGAGGTCTCCGCTGGTGGGTTTCTTCAAGCCTGTGTGTTGGAGTTCTCTGTATCCTCTTGTCTGTATCTCGAATTTTGGGGAGCAGTGCTTTTGCCCTGTGATCTCAGTTCTCAGATAGAGTTAAGAAGAGTTGTTGATTTTCAGTTTGTTCAGCCTTTTCCTTTTTTATGTGGATGAGAGAGATGACACCCAAGCTCTATATATACTGATCTGAAAACCGGAAATCCTTCAATGTTTTTTAATACATAGATGAAAAAATCCTATAAGAATGTGCAGCTACCAGCTGGTTCACAACACGCATTCGAGAGAGGACAAACATTCAAACCATAACAGTGACTTAAAAACAATTTTCATATTTTAAGTGCATTTCTCAAGAAACATTAAAAGGGGTTTATGTTATAACCCACAAAAACACTTTTAGAAATATCATCTCTCTTCCACACTTCTTTCAAATTCTGTATTTGTTCCAGAGTTTCCAGATCTCCCCAAATTCTCCCGACATCGATTTATTTAACAGGGTGACTTTTCTGTCTTCTTCCTCCCACCCCTACCTAAAGCTCTGTCTTATTTCTGTCGATTTAGAGTTGGGCTTCTTTTTATGGTTTCATTTCTGCTTTGCTCATTAGGTGGATTCTACACAATAAAGAACCCAGGGCTGACCCAGAAAGCAAATATCCTTTCCCTTTTCTTCGGGCATCTCTGGCCCAGTTGCTCTCCCTGTCTCCTACTCTCGCATTGCAAAGATACCAAGAGCTACACTGGCAAGGAAAGAATTCCTAGGATGGCGGGGGAGGGGTAGAACCCATGTGCACAGACAGGAATGAATACTTACATATTAAAACGTCTTGTTTCCATCACACATATATCATTAAGAGCTCAAGTGAGGATAATGTGGGCTGCTATAACTCCAAAACAGATGGAAAATCTCTCAGTTTAAAAATACTCGCAAAGCTGGATTTATACAGATGTTCCACCTGAAGGCAGAGTGGACAAATTAATGCTCACAGTGGACTAAGAAACTCTAATCTATAAAGTGAAATGGGAAGGGAAGGAAACTAAAAATTATTGAGCACTTACTCAAGTATCGTGCTAAGCTCTTTAAACAATGTCGTGTCATTTACAACCGCCAATAACCCCTCAGATCAATGTTCTCAGCTTGGGGATCTACAGACCATATTCTCAGTAGTACATGAGTGGTAAGATTTAAAATTGCTTGTGTTTCATGTTAAAAATAATATTGAAGTGGTTAACATGAGCGTCTTCTGGATCTTCATGGAGACTATTTTTTAATCTAACACTTATAACCAGGGAGTCACACAGAGTAGCCCACGGTGCTGCTTTAATCAAAGTAGGCTGAGCAGAAGGGAACAAAGGCAGACTTCATATGTAAATGACACATGTATTCATTCATTTTATGCACGATGAGACCTTTTGGCCAAGTAGGCCTTATAGTATATGAAACCACTGATGGCTTTGCAGAAGCTCAAATTCAAAATAGGGGTAAAAGATTGTAGTCATCACCTGGCATGTGGTAGCAAAGTCATATCCAAAGAACATGCATCCTTGCGGTATCATATTCATATTTTGAGCCATGATTTGGTATAAGTAGGACAATGTTAGCATATTAAGTTGATACTGTTTCTTGGAGTTTCATTATTTTTATAAGAGTATTTTTACAAATTTTACAAATTTATATCAGTGTGGTAAATTAGATTATTCTTCCCAACTTTTTACTGCCTCTCTATTATAGAATTGCACAGCCAAGCCCCTTGTCTGTGATTTTACAGTACCTCCTGTTAGAGAAGACAGAATGTTACAGAGGGTTGGAAAACAAGACAACCTGTGTCACGTGGCAGTGAAACAAGGAGAAAATCGCTTTAGATTACGTAGAAGGCAAAATGCATGTGTCTGATGAACTCGCGGCATGGGGCAGGGAGGTTCTCAATGCGAATGTTGATAAATGGGACAGGCTGCAATTCCCTGCATTGGGCAAGCAAAACAAGAGATAACCTCAAAAACACTGGCCAGTTTGCAAGCAAAAGTGATAGCAGAGAGCATAGAAATTCCAGAAGCTGAGGAATTGACAAATAAAGCTGTTTCTCATTTCCAATCGGTAAAATCTACAACTGAAAAAATACCTTGCATTTGAGAGACCTACTAAAATAGTCTCAGGAAAATAATAAAATCCAGGCACAACCTCATTAAGACAAAACCAACAGTAGATACGTTTCCCCCCTGGACAAAACGACTCTCAGAAAAGTAGCTGAGTAAGTGTTCTCACTGATGTCTGATGCTCCCAAAGTCCTTGTAATTAAGTGTAGAGAGAAAGAGACGTGCCTCACAAAGTATTACTCGTGTGGCTTTTGGCACATGGAATTGTCTGTAATTAACTGCACCGAAAACCAACAGGTTTTTGAGAGAGCTGTGTTTGCAAAAGCGCTGCCATGCTAGATTGAAAGAGACTGACTTTGAGACTCAGAAAAGAGCCCTAGGCTCCCAGCTTCCCCCAGGTAGGAAGGAGGTGAGCGAGCTGCTCGTCCATGCTCCAACGCAGTCTGCCCTCTGTACCCGCACGTTCCACATGGGCTGATTCAAGCAACGGCTGGTGGAAAATACTGGGAAAGAAAAACAACAGGAAATAAAATTACAACAATAAAAATAATGCAGATAAAAAAGAATGCAGTGTAACAATTATTTACATAGCATTTACTTTGTTTTAGGTATTATAAGTAATCTAGAGATAACTTAAATGAGAGGCTGTGTGCAGGTCACATGCAAATACTATGCCGTTTTATATCCATCCCTATGGATACTGAGGGACAACTGGACTCTTCAGATGTGGCCAGGAAGGATAATGGAAAAGCAAGGTTGGGCCAGAGACAGAGCTGGGCCATGAACAATGGACTGGGCCATCACCCCAAGGAACATTCCCGGCCCCAGCGGGAGAACGGATTAATACTTTCATAGCAGGATTTCATAATTCCCATGGTCCAGTGATCACCATATGCCTCATAGTCTTCCTGTCGGGTTTCAGGGTCTGAAATGTGGGTTCTTGGTGTGCTCATGGCCGAATGACCAGATGCACCAAAGCAAGGCAAGCACGAAAACGAGGTTTATTGAGGGGAGAAAGATAGGATTATAGAGCAAGAGCAAGATACAGGTTTACAGAGGGAAACATTGGACCCATCGGACCCACTGTCGTACCAAAGGACAGAGTGAAAAAGGGCTTGATTATGGTCTGGGTCTTGTTTTATAGTGTCAGGATTGGGACCTCCCTTGTGGCTCAGACGTCTCCATGGAACGACTTAGATTGGACAGTTGGGAGTTACATGACCTGAGTCGTACTGTGCATGTGGATCTCCCATGAGCCTCTCTGAAAGCCCGTTTGGGGCGGCGAACCACAGCGGCACCCACTTTCATCCCAGGGAGACCCGGGACCCTCACTATCTACCTGACATTCCCTTTTAAAATGAGGGTATTCACTGCTATTCCTCAGCCCTGACTCACCATTGCATGTTTGGCGTATAAGGTGACAGATTTTTTGCCCTTTTAGGTTATGAATATCTGGATCAAGAAGAGCTACCTCCGGCCCCAATGTAGAGCGCAAGATGCCGCACTTCGAGCCTCATGCCGTGACTGGATGAGGCTTTGGCATGTCTTGAGGGGTAGGGGGAGTTCACCATATATGGGAGCAAAGTGAGTAATTGCCATCTAAGGGAAATTGTGGTGGATTGAACCGCTGTTCTCAGTGTTTCCCTTCTCCCGTGTATAGATTTATGCCTCTGTGCTCTTTGCCATGGGACTTTGTAGAGTCTCTACCCAAGTAAGCAGAGCATGCTTCCCCGCCCCAGCGACGCCGGACTTGGCTGGAATAGTAGCAATCATGACACAAGAAGAGGTTTTAAATATGTATGCATGATTGGACTTGGCCTCTGCAGTCCTGTGATATACATCATTAAAAACAAAAGCAAACAAAAACAGCCATGCCTATGTAGCCTCTACTCCCAGAAGGAAGACAGGAAGCAAAACCAAATCTACTTTGCAGCTTGGTGTGAATCCTCACCCAGCTCAGCTGAGATCAGCCAAACCCCACTGTGGATAGGAAACACAAATATTTGTATTTGTAATTTACCAGGATATCTGGGAATGTCAGTTACATGGCATTATTTCCATAGTAGTTGACTAATACAATTGGTATAAAAAGTATAAGCATAAAGAATTCATACCTAGTTTTATGTTTGTAAGTAGCTCAGCAACACTAACATTAGGCTTTTTAAAAAAAAAGGTTTCCACAATTAATCAAGTCTTAGAAATCCTGCTTTAGATAGTTTCCATTAACCCCATTTTATGGATGAGTAAACTGAGGCCACTCGGAGAGGTTGGTGGCTTCTTTAAGCCATAGAATCTCACTTGGCTTGCCTGACTTCAACATGAATATTTTTCTACCATATGTCTTACTATTTCTTTTTATTAGCTTTAAAGTAGCTTCCCTTTTGTGTAGGTGATTATTAAATTAAAATTCTATGTACGAGCATAGAGAGATCAAAAGAAAGAGAAAAACCATTTTTTAAAAAAAGAAAGAAAAGGAAGATAGAGAAAGGTAAACTGCCAAATTCAGATGATGAAACCTGGCAGAACAACTATAAGCAAAACCGAGTGTCTAAATCCAGTCGGATATTTTCACCATCAAAGGATCGACAGACGAAGCTCATGTGTCTCTCCTATTAGCGGGCAACTGCTTTAAAAATGCTTCCAAAACTGCGACCGTCCACCAGCAAGATTGATGCTAACATCAAAGTATGCAGCCTGAAAAAAACCCAAAAAGGCAGCCCTGGAAGATCCTGCAGAATTAGACCTGGAATGAAAGGACTTTTGGAAATAAAAGTGCAGATTACAAAACAAGTAGATTCTTTGAATGTTCAAGGGAGCTTTTTTCTTGTTTTAAGTTTTCCTCACTGGAGCATAATTTGAGTAGTTTCAGATGTTAATCACATCACGGAGGGGAGGGAAAAACCCTCCGGAGTATTATTTTTTCGTGTGGCTCAGTGTTAACAGTCCCTTTTAAACTGGAAGAAACTCGTAAGGTCCCTGGGATGGTTTTCACAAACCGTCCATTATTTGGAACCCTGTCGGCAGTCGGGGCAGGACGAGGGCTTTCCATTCCTTAAATCATTGCCTCCTTTGGGTGCAGAGAGACCCTAAATGTCGCGAACCCCTCAGCAGCCCAGCTCCTTCCTGTCTGTCTAGATGGGGCTGCGGCGACTCCACTGGTTGCTTTCGCAGAGGCCACCAGATAATGGGAACGTGTTTTTTACGAGCATGACTTCTTCAAAGACCTAAAGCGGTAAAGAACAGAGAAGGGAAAACTACTAAGAAAAGGAGGCAAAATCGCCTCCCTCAGCCACCCATACCAAATTCCCTTGCTTTAGAATGCTACCTCTTGGTTTCTCGACTATCTCATAAGATGCCCACTTCTTACCTGGCGGGCCATCCCTTGGGAAAATGTGCTTTTGTCTTTCATATGACACCAGGACACAATCGCTCTGAAAGGAGTTTTTTGGCAGAGGATGGTTACCCTGTGGATAGGGGTCTCTTTCAGGAATAAAAGCGAAGTTGTTAAGGCAGCCCTTGTAGACGCGGACGCAGTCTCCTGAGAAAGGTCTCTCTGTAGTGTCAAGGTTCTCTCAACAGCCTGTGTCCAGGCTTCTTGGTCACTGATGGCCTTGGCGGCAGAGAGAGCAGCCATTGAGCAAGGGTGAGTTTTGTTCTGGAACATTGTGAGGAAAATAACACTTCAGACAAATCAAATTGGCATCCCTAAAATGACAGATTTGTCGTCAGAGTTGGGACTTACGTAGACCAGCCTTTCCACGGCCACAGGTGGGGCCATTTCCTTTCATCCTTTCCTGCTCACATTCTGGAGCACTGGTGCGATCCTCTGTGTTGTGGGGTAAGGACAGAGAAAAGGAGAACAGCTGAAGTTTCTGGAAGGGGCTGGGGTATTAACCTTCTCATTCCCAGTGTAGCTGTTGTGGTAGACTTTCTTTAAAAATCATGTTGAGCTCACAAGATGTTTGAAACGAACTGATAGGAGCAAAATGGGTATAAATGCTTATTTCGCCAATGTTGCAAAACATTTGAGTTTATTAACTAAATTAATGTCAAAATACTCTCAGAAGCTTCAAATGATGTCTAATGTCTTTTTCATTGATTTAGACTCTTTGTGTTCTCTAAATTTGGAAGTGAAATGGTAACTGATATATACCTAACGAAATGTGACCTACTGCTGCTACAGGATACACTCTTGGACGTCATTCTGTATTACTTTGTGTGCATTGCTAATTTGATTTTGCATCTTTGTTCCAATGTGGGGCTGCCTTCTGCTTTATTCTATTATCCTTGTGCAGCTTTGGTATCAGGGTATATTAGCCTTCTGACACAGTTTGGGTGGCTTTTCCTCTTTTTTGCTATTCTCTGAAAAACAGGCTGTGTTTTGCTGTCTGCCTTGTGCTATGTTTTTGTTACCTTTGCTCAGTGCTTTTTGGTTGGTGGCGGGGAACTTTTAATCTGAAATTTTGTCTTTCTTAAGTGTGTGGAATTTTCTTCCACTGCTTTTATCCCCCCTCCCCTCCCAATAATCATAGTTAGCCTTTGGCTCCACAAGAATCCCACAGTTTTAGTTCCTCTGCTTTATTTAGAGAACTGTTTTTCAGGCTTTATTCTGGTGAAAAATCCCAGTTTCTGTGGAACACAAGCCTAGGACTTCTACAAAGTTTTAATTAGGTTTCCCTGCTGTGGTGCGTGGCTCGCTGGGACCCGAGGCCCTGCCGCCTCTAACTGGGAGTTCTTGGTGGGAAGATGGTCCCTGGCTTTCTCTGGTGGTCTGTGCCTGGGTGCGCTTGGAGTTACAACAACTGGACTCTGGCTTCCCCCATAAATCCAATCTCATCTGTTTTGTGTCCTGCAGAAATTCTTCGCCATATCTGGTTTGTTGATACTATTCTTCCTTGGTTTCTAGCACTGTTAGGTTTTCTTTTCTTCTACTGTTTATCTCTTTTGAAACTTCAATGAGATTTTAGGGAAAAGGGTGATAACCCCACATATCACTTTGTTTAGTCTGACTTTTAGGTGGAAAGCATTGCTGCCACACGCTGACCTCGTAGAATTTCACCCGTGCACGAGCATGTTCCATGATTGCGGCCATTACATTTTATTGTGGTTTTCATGATAAAAGGAATACATGCATATAATAGAAAACTTGAAAAATCAAGAAACATAAAAAGATCCATTGCCCAATCACCCCAAACTAATTAGTTTTATCAGGCTTGGGAATTTTCTTGTAATCTTATTACATATATATTTAATAATCGTATAATGCATATATTTGCATATCTTTTTATTTAGCACTACACTGTAAGTCTCTTCTGGTGTTATTATGTGTTTGTACCATAGTGTCATTTCTGAAATCATGAGGTCCATGGTTCTAAAATCTTGTTTTTTATCAGATTGTGTCTTTTCATGTTCTTTGTAGCACATAGTTCTTCTATTTTATATAGAATTTTCTTCTAGTGCTTGGATTATGTTTCCTGTGAGCAAAGATTGTGCGCCTTTTATCTTTCTCTGACGCTTCTATTACTTTCTTTGTCGTAGTGCATTTACATGGCTGCTGGGTTCTTTCTTCACTGTGTGCGGCTCTGCGTCGCCCTTCTCTCCCATCTCCGTGTTGGTGACTCATCTTGGGTCCCTTCTTACTTGTCTGACACCTCAGAGCGTTGAGGGCTGGGCTTGTGGTTCTGGCTGCTTTTTTTTGGAAGCCTGAGGTTTTGGACCGAGAGGGAAAGCTCAGTGAGTACCAGGTCAGTCATGTTCGGTGAATAAGTTTTGACCCTTCTTTACTTTAGTGTAAAGCCCTGCAGTGGGGTTGACTCCGTCTAGGCAATGGCATTGCTCATCCTCCTAGGCAGCTTCCTCAAGCTCCAAATCCTCCCCCGATTCAGGATGTGGCACTTCTGCTCAGACTCAGTCCTTCCACCTTCCTCCAGAAATCCCAGCAATTTTTCACACATTTCTCCCCTTCTTTTTTTTTATAATAGTTTTATTGATATATAGTTCGCACACCACAAAATTCATCCTTTTAAAGTACACGATTCAGTGTTTTTTAGTATATTCAGAGTTGTGCAAGCAACACCCTACCTAACTGTAGAACATTTCCATCACCCCCAAAAGAAACTCCCCACCCATTAGCAATCACTGCCATTCTGCCCTCTCCTCTAGTCCTCAAAAGCCACTAATCTACTTTCTCTCTGTGGATTTGCCTAATTCAGGACATTTCTCCTAAATAGAACCATGCAGCGCACGACCTTTCGTGACTATTGGCTTCTTTTGCTCTGCGTGATGTTTTCAGGGTTCATCCTTGTTGTAGCCTGTATTGGCATTTCATTTCTTTATTTCCGAATAATACTCCATTGTGTGACTATACCACATTTTGTTTATGCATTCATCCGATCGCGGGCATTTGGGTTGTTCACACACCTTTTGGCTATTGTGAATAACGCAGCAGTATCTCAGGGGTTTTAAGAAGGAAAGAATCCGGAGAGTTTTGGTCCAGCCATTCTTGGAGGGGTGGGGGTCGGCGGGACGGCGAGGAGGGGTGGAGATGTCCCTTGGCTTCTCCACCCCGGGCTGCCTTCCTTCTCTTCGCTGAAGCCTTGTTTACTGCCGAGCTGTTTTCTGTGTCACTGTCTGCTTCTCCCTAGTCCCCTTCGTGTCTTCTCCCAGCCAGGGCCTCCCCTCTGCAGGAGTTTGCTGCTTTTCTGTCTCCGTCCTCCGCCACTCTGCCCCTACGTGCCTCTCCCCAGATGAGGAGGCTTCTCGAAACTGCTTAGGGTTTCATCTGCTCACCTGCCTTCCCGTGTCTCCACCCCTGGAGACGGAGCGTCAGGAGCTCATCCGAATGACTCTGGGTCCCTCTTGTCCTGACTGCCTCTTTCCAAGTACTGTTACAGGAAGTTGGCCTTTTCTTTCTAAGTGCTGGGGTTTCGTTCCTCCTGTGTTTACCTATTTTTTGTTCATTAGTTTTAAGGGGAGGGAGATTTTGCGATTTGGTTTCACTCTTTCCGAGAAAGTCTGCGGGTGATTCTCCAAAAATTATTACAAATTATTTATTTAGTTGCTGCATAACAGTCTGTTGAGTGACTATAACATGATTTATTTAAGAACTCACTCCTATTTTTGGATATTAAATTTGTGTCCGTTTTTGGCTATGATAAATAATGCTAGGAAGAGCAATTTTTGCAAAAACCTTTTTTTGTTTTGAGATCATTTTCTTAGCTTAAACTGCCAGATATATTCATATAATCACCTGACCAAAGAATAGAATGATTTGGAGGTCCTTGAAACATCTGTGCCAAATCGTGTCCCCAAAAGAGTGTTCTAATTTGCACACCTGCCAGCATGGGGTGAGCGTGAGTCTTTGATTGAATACTTGCTTTTATTAAGGCAAAACAGATCAACAAAGCACATAACTAACTTCTTATTGTTAAAATTTATAGCACCGTGGGTTAGAAAGAGCATAAAAATCATTGTAATTGCCTTAGGCATAAAAAATATGAAAATGCTATTGGCATTTAAAAAAAATCTGTGTACTTTTTGATTGCTAGGGGTTATTTCAGTCAAAAACACAGAAAGACACTTGCATCCGTGTCATCTAGCATCTAGGTATAATTAATTAGATTTTTCAAAATCTTGACTTTAACTGGGCCATTTTTTGTTTTCATCAGTTTTATTGAAGTGTATATACACATCGAAACATACGATAAGCCAGGTGCGGTGGCTTATGCCTGTAATCCTAGCACTCTGAGAGGCTGAGGCAGGAGGATCACTTGAGGTCAGGAGTTCAAGACCAGCCTGAGCAAGAGTGAGACCCCCCACTTTTTTTCTACTGAAAGTAGAAAAAAATAGCCAGGTGTAATGGTGTGCACCAGTAGTCCCA
>RJWJ010029981.1:0-20251 GCA_004363605.1 Indri indri | reverse complement strand
CAAAGCCACTGCCTTCCGGTCCCCTCACCTACTCTAAAGTATCAATCTGTACAGCCATTGTGAAATAATTGTCAAAACAGCTAATTTTTTTCCACAATCCCATTTGAAACACATTCACTAAGACTTGAGAACACAGTGAAGTGCTTTCCTTTTCATAGAATACAGACTGTTCCCAAGGCTACAAAATTCAGATATCTTAGTTGGAAGTAGCCTGGAAGGAAAAGGATTGAAGATTTCATGGAAACCTGCCATTCCCTTTCCAACCATTTGGATATATCAACCTTGGAAACTGCTGCTCAGATGGTCATGGAGGAACACCCCTTGGGGAAGAGGGAAATCGTTTCTGAGCCACTGCATCTGTTAAATGCCATTTCCTTTCCAAGTAGCTGGTCTGTAGAGGTTTCTTGCTATGAACCCTTTAGGGTAAAAATTCCATCTGCCTAAAATGCAAAGTTCGAGTGTAGCTGTAAATAAGGAATGCAAGATTCCCTTTTCCCAATTTGAGCTTTTTTTCTTCTTAAAATTAATAATAAAAAATATTTTGAGAACTATGAGGACTTGAACTTTTCAATGTTTTTATGTAAAATCTTGTTTTGGAAAATTATGTTCCCCAATCTAGTGATAAACACTAGACACACCAAACAATTACATCAATGGATTTTTATTTTTGTCAAATTTCATCCCAACCTGCATTAAATACACTTTTTATACAACCCAAAGGGCAAAATACTGTACCACAAAGTACAAATTGGACATTGATATGTAATTAATGCTAAATCATCAGTCATTACCTTGTGATAATATACCATGACATTTGCCGCTACTTTAATGAATGAAAAGGCCGTGGGGCCTGATTTTTATTAAATTTACATTGAGGTTATTGTATTTATATTATGAAACAGTTGGCATTCGACTTCCCATTTTCAGAGGCTGGCCAAGGTAGGTATGAGGAATCTTATTTCACACTAAAGCCACAAGAGCTTCCTCCCATTAATAGTCTAAGTCGTTGGAGTAAAAGGAGGTTAAAACTACCAATTAAGAAGACCTCTTTCCTTGTATGTATTGTGCTGTAAGTGCAAAAGAAACACTTAGCTGCTTGGAGATTTTCAGGAGACTTAAACGCCACCACCGTCTCCTCCAGTCAGTGTTTTTGTCTCCTTTTGGAGCTCTCGAATTGCCAATTTCTGTTGCTGAGACATTACTTATGCTTTCAAGGGCATTTTATGCAGTCACATCCGTATTGTGATATGGTCAATTGCCTTAATCAAACTATGGAAAACATTCATTTAGACACACATAGATGGGGCACCTAATGAGAAGCGTGAGTATCCGTGGTCGCGGGCACACTAAGGTTGCGAGTGCAGTCCACCCTGTGTGCAAGCAATAAGGGGTCGCACAGAGCACAGAGAACCTAAAAACAATATTAAAAGTAACTAGAAATGCACATGCTTTCTTATTATTACCACACACAGTAATTCTAAGCAATGTCAGTGATAAAACGTTCCTCCACCAAACAAATATTTTGTTGGTCTAAGTCTTAACAGATGCTGAAGCTACCGTTAATTTTTAAGAATGTATATGTAAACTTCAAACTAGTACATTTTTATTATCTACCACTTAATAAATACTATATTTGACAGGGAAATTAATACAGAGATCTCCAGATTTGCCATTGGCTCCTGAACGTGCAGACTCAAATACATGTGTTCGCTTTCGAGAGGGAGAACTCAGATTCTCGTTCTCGTCTTTACAATTGCTGTGCTAACACGGTTTGACTCAAAGTTACTGCTGAGTGCACAAATGTTCAGAACCACAGGGGTTGGAGGCACAAACTGCAGCCTAAGAGAGCTCAAGCAATTTCAAATCCTTAGGGACTTTGCAACTTTTTGCCTAATGTAAGAGAAATCTATGATGGATTGTCTGGTGAAAATGCTCTGTTCCCCAGGCTAGAGTGCAGTGGCATCATCACAGCTCACAGCACCCTCAAACTCCTGGACTCAAGTGCTCCTCATGCCCCAGCTTCCCTAGTAGTTGGGACTACAGGTGTGTGTCACCCCACCTGGTTAATTTTCTTATTTTTTGTAGAAATGGGGTCTCACTATGTTGCTCAGGTTTGTCTCTAATACTTGGCTTCAAACAATCCTCCTGCCTCGGCCTCCCATGTGCTAGGATTATGGGTGTGAGCCATCACATCCAGCCAAAACAATGTATTTTATTTCCTTTTTTGTACTAGAATATATTTTTACTGGCATGATTGCATATGTTCAGTAATAGAACATTTCACCATCTGTATTTCTATTACTTTTCATTTCCCTTCATGACTGTTACTGAATGTAGCTTGTATGTAGGGCCTGGGTGTTAAAGGATGACCACATCCTGGCATTATTTTTATTAGATACATCACTGTTCATGGGGAAGTGGTAGAAAAACCATGGGAGTTGGCAGATAAGTCAGGAAATTACTTTTTGAGCAAAGGTACGACAAAAAAGTGGATCCCAAATATGAATAGAATGCATAATATCTTTTTAGCTTTCCATGGAAAGTGTAATGAAAAAAGCCCTGTGGTGTGGAAGATTAAAGTCACAGCTAAGAAACCCCCATGATCAGACAATGGACAGTGTAATAGGTATCCAAGGGAATTTTTGGAATGCACATATTTTGATGAAAGAACAACTGATTAAATACTGAGAGATCATAATAAATCATAAGGCATTAAAAGGAACTAGAAATTATTACTGCTAATTTTACAGATGTCCAGTGAGATTAATTTGGTGGTATAAATCTGTACCAGTGATTGGTGGCAAGGATAACACCAAAACGTGTTCTGTTGACCAGCTACATTAGATTCATAATTGAGGACACTTACAGCTTATTTCGAGTCGAATGAAGTCTTTAATGCCAAGGTTTTCTAGGAATACTCCAGACAAAGCCGTGGTTTTAAAAAAGAAGGAGATATCGGCACTGAATTCCGCATGGAAGGGAGGGAAGTGGAGGTAAGAGGCTTCGGTATAAAATGAGACAGCATTCCAGAAGTGTCCTGCAAATGAGAAAATCCTTAAGCATGACTCGTCATTGTCAGTGGGGTATGGGGAAGCACTGGGCATGTGGATGATTTTCAAGACTAGGGGAGACTGCAGGGAATGGGGATAAGGGCGTAAAAACACCTTGTGCTCATGTAATGCAGAAAGAAAGCTTCTTTCAATTTAGTACTCACGGTCGCCATAGCAACGCAAGGGACCAATTCTCCAAGCAGCTTCTGAGTTTGATCTGTCGGTATCAGTGATGACTATCTGAGTGACAGGCAAGTGGTCTTTGAAGGAAAGTAAGCCAGTATCATTTGCCCTGAAAAACATAAGTTTAAGAAAAAAGGAGGACAAAATGTGGATAATCTAGGGACTGTTTGCCAAAACCCCTCTTTTCAAAAGCGATTTGGGTGGTTGTAGCAAGGCAGGAGCAGGGAGGAAGATAACAGAAGGCCTTTCATCCCAGAAGCTTGTGTGAAAGGAAGAAATGCCAATGACAAACCCCATGGCCAGCTTCCCAAAACAAAGTGGGTTTTACATCTTCCCTACATGTGCTTGCAGAAACACAGATAGTTTACATAGATTTCTGCCGCTTGTTGTGGCTAAGAACATCCCGCCTGCCCAACATATGCTAATGTGACATTAAACATCACCTCTCATTCCCATAAAGAGATCAGCTCTTTCAGTAACTAACTTGAAATAGGTGTCACAAATCCCACTTGAAAATTACTCCAAGGACTTGCTTCAGCCACATGCCAACAGGTTTTAATCAACTCTAGATGTTTCTTACAACATTTAAGCTCAACATACTACTTACTGCTTTGTTGCTTTTCATTTTGTTCTTAGTTTTAAAAATCTTGGTAGTTAATGACTTTGGCTGTTTTTTTTTTTTTTTGGTGAATCATGTAAATAAGATATTGACTAGTCACTTTTTGACAGAAACTTAAAAAAAATAGGAGTAAGCCATTGTTTTTTCCCTCTTTTTAAGTTGCTTTTTTAAACTCATGGTAAGGGCCACATCATTTGGCTGAGAGTGAAAATTAGATGTAAGAAACTGGAATTGGATATATAACTATGTTGAACCGGGAATATATAAGGACATAGGTATTTTTTTTCCCAAACGATAATCCTATCGTACGTAGTAGGTGTCATTAACCCCATTTACAAATGGAGAAACTGAGGCTCAGAAATATTAGATATAAGGTCACACAGCAGAAAGGGCAGAGACTAAGTCACATTTTTGGTATCCCAGTATCTGTCTCATGTCTTTAAGAACATGGTTTTAGAAGTACACAGATGTGCTCGGTAGTCCCAGTCCTCAGTTCTGAGCTGTGTTAGCTTGGACAGATGATTTCATTTCTGAGATCCTTAGGGCATTCAGTTTTAAAATGGAGACAATATCTACATCACAGAGTTATTGAGGGGATTAAATAAGATTATTCGGTCACTTAGCATGGTGCCGGATCTATGGTAAATGCTCAAAAATGGTACTGGTGACACCTATTTTAGTTCTCATCTCTGTCCCTGAGCCACTCTGTGGCCCCAGGCAAGCCAATTCATCTTTTTATGCATCCAGCTATGATTCTGTATGGATAGCTCACACTACACGGTACATGTGGGAAATTAAAGTTTAAGATTTATCATCTGACTCATGAGATTTGGAGAAAAACACCTATTAGTTCATCTTGGTTATAAATACATCAAATATTCACCTGCACACCTATCCCTCAGGTCTATCAACCAAAAATGTAGAGGAATATATTATACTCTATCTATTACCTGAGTACCTGTATTTAAAGGCCATTCAAAGCATGTGGAATAAGGCTTTTGTCTCAGCTTGAAAGTACTTCTGTGACTGTTTCATAGACACAGGGATAAATTTAAATCTTCACATTCCAATATCTTTTCAAGCAGAGATTTTGAAACAAATTGTAAACAGCCCAAGTCAAATGAAGACCAAATCCACATTTTCTCCTGAATAAATTCTGTACTGCTATAGCATTTATTTCTCTCCATTTTAATTTTCAAGGTGAAAATGGTGGATTTTGAAGTCTTTCCTTCAATGCTAGCTCCTGCTTCTCTGTGCACTTGGCCTCTTGTCTACATCAATTTAATGCCCTTGTGTCAGAGTGTTGGGATATACAAACAGCACTCTAACCATGAAACTCTCTTCCAAATAACAGAGAAAAAATCATATTTAGATTGATGATGCCAGGCACATTACTAAAATACTTTTTATCTGAAAAGAAAAAAAATGTAAATTGCTCTCCAAAGTTGCTTAATGAAACAGAAACGGATATAATCTCAAATACCCACGGGGTCAGGCAAATAATATAAATGAGTGAATACAGCTTTGTGTTAGTAATAAATGGAAACTGACACACAATTTCAGTGTCAGGGGGAAAAAACGTAGACTGGTAGAAAGTGTCTGCCCTCCTTTAGGCAGGGAAGTTATATTCATTAGCAACAGGTAATTATGCCATTCATGAATATAAGACCAGTGAGCCAGACTAGAATATTAATATAAAATTTTTCAATTTTCAAATCTTGGCAATGAATTTAAAATTCTTAAAAAAAAAAAAAAAGTGTGGTGAGAATCAACACTGAGTGGGCCAATAAAACCCACATGAGGGCTGTGTTCAGCCTGTAGGCAGCATAGCCAGCAAGGGAAACTCACATATGTGTTCATGCTTTTAGGGTCATACTGAGAATACGATTGTATTTAATTCCATTTGTGAATGACAGGTATAATTCCAATATTTCAAAACAATGGGTAGGACTTTTAGGGTAATAACGGTAGTAACAGTAGTGATGGATTTTAGTCATAAAAATATTTTGCAAATTACAGTGGTAACTATTGATACACAAGGAGTCTACAGCTATAGATCTGACTTTTTTCACACCAAGGGTAACCATTTTGCAGACTTTGACTTCCTCTGGAACAAGGTACAGGTCTCTTCATGAGTACAGTTGAGAGATCATTGTGTCATAGGGGGAAAGTATTGTCACCAGGACCAGACTAACGTGAGTTGAACCCAATGCACTGGTTGTATAATGTCAGTGAGGTCACTCTGGGCCTTGGTTTCCTTCTGTCTTAAGTGGTGATAATAATACTAATTTGATATTGTTGAATAAATCAAAGTGGATAATGTATATAAAATAACTAATACATAGACTAGCACACAGTAGGGCCTCAATCAATAGTTACTGAAATTCTCAGTAAAGTTTGAAATAAAAACGTGCAATATAAAGAACATTTAAACAGAAAATAAGAAAGTGAACCACACCGTGGGAATGAATGAGCAGGACAGCCAGAGGTTCCAGCCTGTGGAGACTCTCAGAGCAGAAGGAATAGACATGTGGTCCTCAAAATCATTTTAGCGCAACATAAAGATAAAAAACAAAACGTGTGTCAAGAAAAAACTCAAACATCTCAAGAGCAAGGATGTGGCCCGGAATTAGCCAATGCAGTTTTATCTCAGTTTAACTATCTGAATCTTGGGATTTTACCAAATTCAGACAAGCAGGGCAAAGGTGAAAGCCATGGAATTTCTAGTGTACCATTCATGTGAGGAAATGTCACGGCCTGCTATTCATTTTCATCAACCAATTTGGAGTTGACTGCTGCTCTGGAAACTTTTTTAGTAGAGTAATTTGGGTGCCTGAACCTATTAAGAGAAATAGGGTATTTTTCAACTTTTTATGTCCTTCCCTCTTTCAGTCACTCAAAAGTGGCAAATAAAACATGCATGTGACAGACAAACTTAGAATATTAGGGGAAGAACTCAAGACCTCAGCTCCCTTTGAAGCCCTTGTGCGAATCCAAGTGGATCAACCTCAAGAGACTCCATGCGCCCTTCCCTCACGTGGGTTGCATGCTGCCCTCCTTCCCTGCGCCTGCCACGGAGGAATGGCCTGTAGTCTGCAGTGCCTCGTGGATGCTTGCCAATAACTACCTCGGCTTTGTTTCAGGGGCAGTTATTTCCCTTTTGCCTTCCTTCTTAGACTTCCAGATAAAAAAAGACCCAGGGGATTAGGTAACAAGAGGCTCAAAATGAGCCAAAAGGTCACTTGGCTGCCAACAAAAGCACACACAAGCACCCACTGTGGTCAAACATACAGAGTCTACACCAGGATAATATCCATCCCACCGTGTTCAACACTGACCAGATCATATCTGGAATTCTGTTTTCAGTTCCTAGTGTAAGAAACATGAAGAGGGAGGAAAGACACTTTAAGTATAGATTTAATATTTTGAGAAACTACATTTTTTTCTATAAATACTCCAGAAACCTGAAACCAGAGGGCTTTTCAAAATAGACGTGCGAACACAAAATCAGTTGTTGACATATGAACAGAGACAAGGTATATTCAATGTTACTTGGTTATTAAGAAATTAAAATGGTTCTCAAGACTTTATAGGTGTAAAATTGATTTAAAAATACTAACACTGATGAAGATTTTTGGAGGCATAATTTGTTGAGCATGTCCTGGATATGAAGAAAGAAGCAATCAGTAGTGACATAAATATATACCTTTCTAGATTGCCATCAGTCCAACTAAGGAAGCAAGCAGATCACAAGTCAAAGGTATCAGATTGCATAGCACATTCATGATTCAACAACACTTAGATCCGGATGACTCCCAAATACATCTCTCTCATTCTCTGGAACAGATCAGCTGTTTGTGTTGTCCAACTCTCTAAATTTCACAAAACTCAAATCTGATTCCTACTCAAAAATGTCCCCAGATGGTCTACATTCTCCCTTCCTTCTCTGTCCTAATTTCACTGTTTGCATACAATTCATTCTGACATTTATTCATTTGTTGTCTTGTGTGTGTATAATTATTGTTTTTCCCATTGGAAAATGGGTAGATATTACATAGAAAATAAACTCAACATTAATCAGCAATATGGCAAGGGTATCCACAAAGTTGGACCATCTGTACCCACTGTGACTCCCTTCCTCGTGGTTAAGGATCCTCCCCTTGCCCATGGCTAATGGTTCATCCTCTGTTTTGAATCCCATTTTTTCCTGCTTTTTCAGGGCACTTTCTCCTGCAACTGCAAACAGCCCTACCTCTCAATCTAGTTACTTCTCTTTCTCCTTTCTCTTCAGGTAATTGTCTGCATTCTCTCTTTTATCTCATCTTCCTCTGCTCCTTTTTCATCTTTGACCTACAACAATCAGCCTTTTCCTCTTTCACTCCAGGGAGACTTCTCTCACTAACTTGCTAATTTCCATAGAACATGCCAGCTGCTAAGTTACCTCACTGTGTTATAGCATTTTACATTTTACATCTGCCTTTTTTCCTCACACACACACACACACACACACACACACACACACACACACTTTTTCTATGAATATGCATTTATTCAACTGCTTGCTAAACATATCCTTTGGAAGCCAACATGCACCTTAAACTAACATGCTCAAATCCCCTCCACTAGTCATTGTGCCATGGGTCAGCTTTCCTGTCTGCCTAATTACTCACCTCTGAGAATGACCTGCCCTACATACTCACTTGCCAAGGCCATAAACATGCAGGTCTTCCTTTCTCCCCTTCTACCTTACTTCCTCTCTTGTTCTTGATTAACAACGTCCACTAATTTCACTTCTTTTTCTCTCCATTTAATGGCCTTTTCCTCCCCATTCTAGCCTCGGTTTTATTTTGAGACCTCACAGTCCCTGCCTAGGCCTTGGGGATGGTCACCTCAGCTGGCTCCACACTTCCGACCTCCCCATTCTCTCCCTTCCTCTCATTCTTCTTATTACTGCAAGAAACAAAATGGAAACTGTGATTCATATGTTATTGCTTAAAACCTTTTAAGAGGTCTCTATCTCTTACAGGTAAAGTCCAAACTCCAAAATATGTAACACAATAGAATGGACAATAAAATTCTGTTGAAAACCACACTTGCCTTTTACAGAGAGATCTTTCTGAAGAAAATGATCTGCAAGATAGAGGCTCTCCTAGAGTTTGAGGCTGCTATTCTTAGAATGTATTGATAGTTTTGGGATTCAGCTGAGCACCTCACATCTCTTGAGCTAAGTGTGGGGGCTGCCTCTTGCCTTTCCCTGGCCACTGGAGCATACTTTCACACATGATATCATTTAATCCTGAAATGATGGTGTTATAATAATTACCTGCATTGTACAAGAGAGAAAATTGAGGTTCAGAGAGGTGAGAAAAGTTCTCAGGGTGCATCATTTGCAAATAAAAAGGCTGGGATTTGAACCCATGTTTAGACCCCAAAGCATTTGCCTGTACCCACCAATGTCTGCTGTGCTCCAACACAGGTCTCACAGCTACAGAGAGCAGCTCTCTCATGAATGGAAGCTGGCGTTTCTCACATTTAGTCTACGTCTCCTCTGGACGGAGCTGGAATGACAACACCAAGCCCTCAGTCCTTGAGCTGCCCTTGGCGGCTCTTGAGATGACCATCCCTATTCTGTGCACATAGGCTTTCTCCACACGAGATACAATTCAATTGATTAGGTTTCAGTTTACTAATTTGCAATCATTTTCCAGCCCTGCATTCCCTGAGATTACACCTGGGTCACCTTGGCAGGAGTTCTGGAAGTCCACAAACTCTTCAGTTGCACATTTACAAGCAACTCTGGGTTTATTTCTACTCGTGGCAGTTCCATCCATTACATGGTGAGTTTTAGTAGGAAACCTCTCCTAGGGCAGCCCTGTCTGGGGGAGAAGGAACCTCGGCATTACTTCCCTACTCCACCCAGAGTTTGAGGATTGAATGATCTTTGTGCTGGCATGCAATTACTTCTGTTGTGTTATTCATTTAATTGCATATGTATACGTATACTTTTCTTAGACTTGAGTTTAACTTCTGTCAATCAGTGCTGTCCCTTATTGTGTAAGATATTGTGAAAATAGGAAAAAATAAAAATAAAAAGATGACTTATAAATCTTTGCGAACTGACTCCATGCCTCATCTGCTGGATGCACAAATTATTGCTAACTCAGCCAGTACTCCCTGGAGATAGATATTTCCTCCTCTTTTTTTAAAAAGGAACCTGAAGCTCAGAGAGTCTAAGTGATTTAGACTCTATAGTTAACAGCGACAAATCCAGGATTTGTTCTTTCCATTACATAATAAAATATTTCTTAGAGATTCATTACATTTTACATCCAGAAAATGACAATGCTGCTAGCAAAAATTGCTACAATTTGTGTGTTCTAAGTGTATTACATGAATTAGCTCATGACATTTTCACCAAATACCTATACGGTAGATGTGCAAAGGAGATAGAATTATTTCTTCTTCTTCTACATGACGGAGACACTATGCTTTGAAGAAAGAAAATGCAGACATCAGTATTTATTTCTAGTTCACCAAGAGCATCGTAGTGGACTGCAGAAGCAGCCCCAGGCAGGGTGGAAATGACAGAGGCAGAGAAGAAAGTGAGGAGGAACATCACATCACCAAAGTCCCGGCCAGTCGGGGCTGTCCCCTTCAGCCACACCTGGCTGCTTTTAATCAACAAATTCTGATTAAAAAGAGTTAGAACAAATTTCTTCCTGTGTGGCTGTGTTCTGACTCTGGCAAGTTCTAAATATCCCCATGGTAAAGCTATCTCCTCAGGGAGAGGATCACTTCACCCCGCAGGTCAGGACAGCCGATTGTGAACTGATTCCCCTGTGTTCTGCATGAAGACTCAAGTCCCTTCAGCAATCCGGCCATATCTATCAAAGTCAAAAAGTGCATCATCTAGCAATTCTAAGCTGGGATTCTACTCACTACACATATTCATTTGACAATGGAAAAGGGGATAAATCAGGACTCAACAATTTTCATTGCAGCATTGTTTCTCATAGTGACAAATCATTTACAGATCAAATGCTTGGGAGTGGTAATATAAGCAATGATATGACCAGGCTATGGAATACTGTACAGCCATTAAAATGGCTGTAGTGTATTCTTTTTCATGCTTATTTGGCAACGCCAAGAGAAAGACCTTCAAGATATATTTTACTTGGAAAAAGCAAGCTACCGATTTATATGTTTAATTTGTATCTTACATTTGCTAACAACTGAACAAATATATATTTATTAATATGTTATATGCATAGGGAGATATTTATATGTAGAAAAACCCTACACACCCACCTATTATCTACGAGTAAGATTTTGCACATGGGGTGGGAGTAAGTACTTTAAAGTGGAAAGTAAGGTGGGAGCTTCTATTTTTTTATTTAAATACTTCTGATATATTTGAATATGATACGGTTATTATATTCCTTTCATAATAAAAGAAGCCCATAAAATAAAAAAATCAGAAAAATAATCCCAAGTATGCATTATTAAAAATTCGGTGGACCAGAACTGGCCATTGTGATCAGACACACAGAGAAGACACAGAGGCAAGCAGTGCATCTAACTGATTTGGGTCTAAGTAAGCTGCCGTGAGGGAGTTAACGCAGTGAACTTTGAGATAAGTCAGCGAATCAAAATAGAAGCCAAAGTCTGATTGCATTTTTAAGTAAAATGACAATGTTTTATGTACAATAAAACTTTAAATCAAAATTTTGTAGAAAACATGCTATATAAATGCAAAACTTAATCTCAATATTGACTTTGAATTCTATTTCAGATACAGCTTTGCAATTGCTCAAATAATGAGGCTTCAAGACAATTTAGCCATAGTGTATTTGTAGAGCTTGACAGATAACTGATGTAGTAGAAACCTCAGCCTGTGTTTTAACTGTTTGCTACAAGCATACAAAGGAGTGTTTCATAGCTACGTTTTGTTTTCCAGAACAACTTATCAAACAGTTCATATTAGATATTATCCCCCAATAGATAACAGGATGTCGGCATCATTAAATAAAAAGAAAGACCAAAATAAAAGCCCTCTTTAATGTTACTCTTGGCAAAATAGCAACTATTTTACCTCATCTAGAATTCCACAAAATAATGGTGTGATATTTGGGTTTTGAATTTTCAACCTCTGGTTATAAGTTCCTTTCCACATTTTCACACTTTTTCTTCTTCTCTTGATTGTGCAATGACTTTATATTCTTTCCACTCTGATATACCGCAAAACATCGTGTCAAAAAGAAAATCTGAAACCCAGTCATGGGAACATTAATGTAACAAAGCCAGTATCAAGTTACCCCAGAATGTATATTTTAAGGGAAAATTCAATGACTAAAACAGCAGCCGACAACAGGCAAGCGGAAGGCATATTTGGCCAGGAAGAGAGGATAGGGGTGGCGGGCAGGAAATATCTCTCTCCCTTCATTCATTCATTCTGTCACTCAGCAGTTAAGGCATGGAGGGCCCAGCACGTGCCCAGCATACTTCTTCCAACACAAGAGGCCCTGGTTCTATTGCAAGATGCAAGTGGGGAGTCAGTGACTAAGAGAGTAAAAACCCAAATAAACCCTCCTAATTCCTGCCTGCGTGGAGGAAAGGCACTTCCAAAACTCAAAAGCAGTAGAATAAATCATAAACAGATTCATGAATAATAAAATTCAATCAACAGAGATTGTGTGATTTATTTTTTTTTATAAGAGATAGAACCTTGGTGTGCCCTGAGGTGATCTTATTTTCTCTCTCAGGACTGGGGATTGGAGTCTGGTCTCAGGTTGCTGTCTGGTATGAGGCACCCAAGCCGCACTGAGACTGAGAAACTCAAAGGTGAAGGCTTTAGGGAGATCACAGGAGATCTGAGAGATCAAAGAATGACCTGGGTGTGCAAACAGAAAACCCTGAAGCCCTCGGATGCATGCAGTGTCGTCTCAGTCAGTCTTGTGGGAGGGGAATGAAGGGCCTTCAGGAAGGGCAAGGTCCTGGGGACTGGATCAGACACTCATTTACAAAGAGAAAAGTTCATTTGGAAGGAAAATATAGTATAAAAAGATAACTTTTAGAGCAGGATGGTCACTTTTAAATACTTTTTCAAAATTAGCTTATTTTTAATTGAACAACAAAAATTGTATATATTTATAGTGCACGACATGATGTTTTGACATATGCATAAATTGTGGAATGGCTATATCAGCTTGTTAACATAGCTATCACCTCACATGGAAACAAGCTCGGTGTTCATCAACAGACAGGTGGGTAAAGAAAATGTGGTCTATGCACACAAGGAAATGCTGCTCAAAATTGAAAAAACGAGAAAGTCTTGTCACCTGCGACAACATGAAGGAATCTGGAAAGTGCCACGTTAACGTGAAATAAGCCAGGCACAGAAGGACAAATAACTATTTTTGATACCAGGAGAAAATCAATCTGCAGCAAAAGGCGTTTAGGTTAAACTTAGGTAAATATTTCTCGTGAGGTTGTCAAAGAAGGGCAATGGCTAACAATGAAGTAAATACCTCTTATTCCTAGAATGGCTGTGGCCTGACCTACCTAAGGACAGAAGGACAGAGAGGTAAAAATATGTCCAACAAAAGTCATTCATCCATCCTTCATTCATGAATCCAGCAACATTTACTAAATAATTTCTCTGGTAGAATAAAGGGCTAAAGAGTGGCTTCAAGCTCCATGATTCCATGTACCAAAAAAAAAAAAAAAAAGAAAGAAAAGGACATCTCCTAAAAATATTCTGCTATTTAAGAAAAAGAGCAATAGATTTCCTTTTTTTGGATTATCAGATGACCGGAATTGAAAACCGACATCATCTTCTCTTTCTATTTTTGCCCTATCAATTCACAGAGGTACACTAAGGGCAGGAGGCAAAGAACAGAGTTACTAAAAATCAAAAACTTCTGCACTTTCTTCTAAAATAAAAAAAAAAATAGTGGTCTGCTGTTAAGCAAGAGAGCTTCATTTTTGTTCAACCTGGTTGTTTGGATGAGAAAACTCCTTGTCTGGGACGTGGGTCATGACTGACAGGGACACTGTGGGTCCCCTGCCTTCTCCAGCATGCTGCCCAGCTGTCTCTGACCCCTCTCCCTGGGTCACTGTTCCTCCACCTCCCACACAGCCAGGACCCCTCCGTGCTGTCACAGAGGCTGCAGCCTGCAGCTGTGGCTGGATTCCTTTCTTACTCTCAGCAGTCGGTCAGTCTACAGGAGCTGCATCAGACACCAAGCCACCCATCTGGGAGGATGTCTACAGACTGCGTGTTAAGTTGAAGAGAAGTTCCTTCGCAAACAGTCACTAACTGTAAAATTATTATTATAACTCCTTCCTTCCTTCCTCCCTCCCTCCCTCTTTCCCTCCCTTCTTTTTTTCTTCCTATTTAGTACTTTGGCTAAGATAGAAACCTCTGAGAAATCAGCTCTATAGCACTGAGATCCCAGCCCGCCGCCATCCTATTAGGGACCGGGCTGCACAGCAGGAGTCGAGGTGAGCATCTGGCTGTGGAGTGAAGCTTCATCTGTATTCACAGGCACTCCCCATCACTCGCATCACGACCCGCAATCCACCTACCCCCCTCCTGCCCCTGGTCCCTGGAAAAATTGTCTTCCATGAAACCAGTCCCTGACGCCAAAAAGGTTGGGGGCTGCTGCTACAGCACACCTGATTCAGATGTCTAGTCAGGGCTTCCTTTCACTCTAAGAAAGAAGGTGCTTTTGAGGTTCATTGAGTGATTTCTTTTTTCTCTCCTCACCAATCGTCATCACCTGAGCTGCCTCACTGTCACCCACTCCTAAAACACACACTCATTTTCCTTATTTGTTTAGGTCTCATTGAAATATAAAATATTAAGTTACTCAGTTATAGAGGTTTATTAAAACAGAAAAATATATATCAGTCACCAGAGGCTTGGAAGGTGCCAAGGTGAGCAGCCAGACTCAGCCTGAGCAGCACGTGTACGCTGATGCGAGTTTAGGGACCCCGGATGCTTTCTCCACCATCCTCACAATCCATGATCCCAACATTAGCAGCTCCTCCATGGAGTCAGCAGGAGCACCTGTGGGTTCAGCTGGAATCTCAACTCTACCCCCTAGTCCGGTGAACTTAACCAAGCCACTTGTCACTCAGGTCCTCAGTTTCTTTTTCTGGGGAAAAAGGTAGTAAAACCCACCTCAGGAATTGTTAATATGAGAAGTTAATATTAGATAATAGTACATAAAGTACTAAGAACGCTTCAGGATATAAAAGACATTTTTAAGTGACAATACCGTATAGGAGTTGTAATATATTAAACTGCTATCCACTAGGTGCTACACCAGCCCAAGTTGGTTTTCTGATTAACTTTACAAGAGCAGAAACTTGAGGGACCTTTACAAGGCAAATGCATCTGAAGTTCTCAGGATCACTCAGAACGCCAGTGATAGGAAACATGGTGGTCTAAAACAAAAGTCTGAAATGTGTGAAAAGCCAGCTTGACCGTATGTCCCCCAAGAAAGGGGTTGAAACTGTGTAGAACATTATTGACTATTCCACGATTGTGTCAGCTTTTGTATTAATACTTTTCCTTTCTACAGTAAATAACAGAGTGGGATAGGTAAATAATGAATGCATTTCTACAAGGATCAGCCAGGTCTCATGTCTGTATATTGAGTGTCCATAGTCCTTGTATGGGCAAAGCTAGCTAATTGCTATTTCACCTATAAGGAGCTCTAAGGTCTGGATTTGTCCTTCCTCCCTGCCTTTGTCTCCTGTGAATTCCCCTCATGAGAACTGTGTAACAGCCACACCAATATACTTGTTTTTTGGAGAATTGGTGATTTTTTTTTTTTTTTTTACATTTTCCTGTCTAAATACAAAGGTTCCTCCTACCTGTAGTACACTAACTTGTTTATTCCTTTAGCTACTTCTTATGGGTCTTCAAAACTTTACTTTTCTTTGCAATCTAACTTTCCCAGACCATTTCTACTCCAGGCGCAGGCATACCTGCACTTATCTCTGTCACCAAACTCATCACACAGATCCATTTATTAATAACTGCATTTTTCTTCCCCACTGTTCCGAGAGTTCCTCAAGGGCAGAGACTGTGGTGCCCTTGACTTTGTCTGCACAGCAGACTGTGTCTGGCACAGAGTAGGCACTCACCAAATCAATGAGAAGCAATTAAATGTCAGGTGGAGTAGTAAATACAGTTGCTTCTATAACAAATTATTTTACAAAACCATTTATCATAGGGTATGACTTGTGCTAAGACAGTGAACGAAACCCAGAAGAGCTAAATCAGAATCTCAGTCTCTCCTCCCTCAAGAGAATGATAGAAGGAATCTTCCGGTCGCTCCTGACCTGGACTTTGCCCCAAGGTGCTCAACATGCGACTCTGGGACAGCCATGGGGGAAGCAGGCAGCCTTACCGGAAAGGTTCAGTTCTTTACTCTTGACCTTGGAAGGTTGGTTGTTGAACAACACATTTGTCTAATACTAAATTCTGATGCCCTAATAGAGGTTGCTTGCCACAGAAAGTGGCACCAGATGGGGATTCTTCCCTGGCTCTAAAGGACATGGAAAGGCTCATGGAACATGCACTAGCTTATGAAGGTGAAGGGAAGGATGTTTCGAATCGTCCTTTTGAGCATGCCTGCATGACGCAGTGAAATCGACATATGGCGGTTCAGAGGGCAGGGACCTCGTGAACAGGTCAAAGGAGAGAGAGGCTGAAAGCTGAGTGGAAGAGATGACCAGTGGAAAGTTCCAGAGAAGGGGTGTAGAGGCAACATGTCTAAGTGATGTGATGCTACTCTTCCTCCCCCTGATCCCCGGTGGGCAGCGAATTAATCCCTGGGCAGCTATTCCATGGGAAGAGGGGCACTGAGGCAGTAGGCACACACCCTGCGAAGAAAGGGCTGCACTGCAGGAAAGAGACAGTGGGCGGCAATCAGGAATCCAGCTAAAGAAAGAGTCAGAGTCCAGGGCAACGAGGGGAAACACGTCCCCCTTCAGCAACTTTCAACTTTGTGTTCTGCCTCCTGTATCCACTTCTCTGATTATAGGCAATGAAGGGAATATGTTTCCACTCAAGTCTATGAATCTGTAAATAGTGTCTAACATCATGCACAGTGAATGTGACCTTATAAATCAAAGAAGTGAGTGAATCTAAGCAGCTGGGAGCGGAGTATTTGAACATGTTTTCCTGGCAACACAGCCATCCAGCACTTCCACACATATCTCCCAAGCTCATAGATGCCATTTTGTGATAATTCCTGCTCTTCAACAGTTTTCTGAACTCATCTGTTCGACTAATTATCACCAAATGTCTACAGCACCAGGAGCAGGTCTTGAGGGATATCATGTTTAAAAAGACACAGTCTTCACCCTGGATACAAGGTATATTTGGTTTGTAGGCAAACGCGTGCTGCAGAGTATGGTGGGGGCTCAAAGAAGGCACAAGTCCATACTACCTCCAGTCCACGGCATCTGCTGTCTCCCGTGTGCACCAAGAGTCTGGGGTTGGGGAAAGGCACCACAGCAACTTGCCCTGGGGCCCATGCAGCCCCGCGGTGCTCTAAAGTGGGGGTCCACTGCCCTGGTACCCAATGCAGCCAAACACTCAGTCCTTTCCTCGCAGAACTGAGGCTTTGACTCAACCTTACATTTCATTTGAAACAATCCCTACTGTTAACAATTTGAACAGTGAAAGAAAAACACTTAAAAGAAATTTTAACTGGGATGAGACCAGCCTGACATAAGAATTCTTAATTATAATTAAGCAGCATTTGACGAAACAAGTAAAATGGCCTAAGCCACAACCAAAGAATCCTTAAGTTCAGTCAAAGCGAACGTGTATTTGGAAATGTTCTGTGTGTGTTTTCATAATCAACACAGTGAAAAACAAGCAGTTTGCCTGGAGGACATGGGAAAGTAAATGTGATGGGCAGGAAACTCCAAACTGAACTTCATTTTACAGGAGCAAGCTGGTTAGGAGAGTAAGAGAAGTTCTGGCTGCAGATACACCTGAGTTCAAATTCCAGATATGTCACTTGCCAGACATCTGTGACCTTGGGAAAATTATTTAATTTTTCCGTAATGGACATTTCTCAGCCTTAATATGCAAAAGTGAGAAGTTTATATAGAATTTACAGGTTGCTGTGAGGATTAAGTAGATGCTCAATAAATACAAATTCCCTTTGCTGTATTTTTATTGGCAGCAAAGGGGAAGGCTGGTGCCTAGAACACAGCCGGAGCACGGAGAAACAGTCTACATAACCACACATCCCTACCTCCCTCACTCTTGCTCCCCAAACCTACACTCCGCACATCACAGAAGGCCTGACTCAATGGCAAAGTTCAATATTACATTCCATTCCTTCATTTGAAATGAAAGGTTCAGAATATAAGGAGTTGATGGTGTAACCACATGACTTTTATGTTACAAACATCAGTAATAGCACTAAAAGTAACACGTATCTGGCTATTTTCAAACTTAAAAAAAAAAAAAATCACAGCCATTAGGGAACTCTAGTTCATACTGAATTTCTCATCCATGTCCTTCTCTCTTTGGGAAAATTTTATGCATTGATTAATGTGCTGCTTCCACAACTGCAGAAAGATCATGATTCTCATTACCATTCGTCCTTGTCAGCGTCACAGTTGCAAAAGTGTCGAATGTCCAGGCAGCTCTCATCCAGGCCACATTCACATTGCTGGACCCCAGGAGGGGACCCTCCCCAGTACGGGTGTCTTTCACTGGACCGGCCGATCCACCAGGTAAATGGCGCTCCATCTGAAAGACAAAGAAATTGAGATGAAGATGTCTCAAAACACGTACATGATCCATCTTCCTTCTTTCCTTTGCTCCTTTCTTCCTCCTTCCCTCCCACTTTTGTTCTTTTGTTCTTTCTCTCCTTCTCTCTCTCTGTTTATATTGATATTTACATTCATACACACGTATGTACATATCAACCTTTTCACTGAAGTATTTTATGGTCAAATGTTGATTAATGACAACGTTCACAGGCAGAGTCACAAACTCGAATTCTTACCAGATCAGGCCAGTGTCACAATTGAGTAAACTGGGCCAGATTTTAGACCAAAAATAAAATTTCATGTATGGATTTAAAAATAATAATTTCATTTTAAAACTATTAAAGAGAAAATGATGGCACCCGGGCCGAGATTAGCCCGACCTTTGTGCTTAGTGTCTGGTGGGTGATGAGGCGAATGGCGACGCCGGTGCAGGGGGGAGCTCGCTCAGGAGGGAGGGCCATCCTCACCTACCTGCCGCTTGTTTTTGTCATGAGAAGACTAGTCCCGGGGTTACCATACCTTCTGATGTTTTTTTTTAACAGCAGCCACAAATTCCAAGTTCAAACATATGAGGAAAAAAATAAAAACATTGCGAAGGTCGGTAATGCGTGGGCCGACAAGCCCTTGTGAAGGCTGTGTTTAACCACAGGGAGCTGGCGTGCAGCTTTGACTTCCAGTCTCTACACACAACAGAGAACCACGTTTGAGTCTTGTTCTTATCAATCTTTTTCTTTACAAAGTTTGATTTACTGAAATTTGTTAGATTTTCTTTTATGATTGAGAACATTTAAATAGCTTAGAATTATCATTCAGGAGGCGATACCGTATCAAGGGTTGTAGCTAGAGACAGAGGTGCTCCATCATTCAGTTGAAGGGCGTGAGGCCTGAGTTCCCTTTGGTCATTATTGTCATATTTCAGTTTAGGTGCTTAAAATGTGCTTATTCAAAAAAGTGAAAGAAATATTTATTAAGGGCCATTTTTATCATTAACATTTTAAAGTAGAACAATAGTATTTAAGGATGCTTTCCTGTTGGAATTTTGCCTAATCAAGATGTTAGTTTACATGTAAATCCCTATGTACAAACATATAATTTACAAATATTCTCTCTATACAAACAGCAACAACTTTTTCTGAATTGTCACCACTGCTAATATTCCCATGGAAGTCAGAGATATGTGTCCTGCAGCCTCGGGGCCACATGTGCCCTTCTGGGTCCTTGAGTGTGGCCTTTTGACTGGATCCAAATTTTGGATTCAGTTGAGGGGCTGCACTTGGGGATCTGGAAGGCCACGGGTTCCCACCCCTTGTCTGCTTTCATGAGGAAAACATAGGAAAGGTCCTATGAGCAGCAGAAGCATCTTAGGGGTGCCGGTTCATAGCACAGACCACCTGACGGACTGACTCACCCCACATAGCACCCTGCACTCTGCTGCTAAAATAGTTCAATCCCTTTCATTATCTTTTAAGCCGGAATCCCAGTTAGGGATGTCTGTTAACCAATGTCTTCTTTTCAAGAATAATTATAAATGGTGTGAATTCATTTCCCCTAGATTCAAATATCTATAATTATTGTAAAATACTTCACA
>RJWJ010029980.1:0-20258 GCA_004363605.1 Indri indri | reverse complement strand
AACTAGAAAAAGGGTACCTCTTTTCTTCTCCCCAACAGACACATGAACAAATAAAATAACACAAATGAGAATTTCTGGAATAGTAATAACAAATTTCTAGTAATATTTTTCTTCATTTCTGATGATCCTTGTTTCAATATCAGAGAATCTTAGCATGATATTAATAAAAGTAGAATAGTAGGTCTTATTCTTGAAAAACCGTGGAACTCCAAGAGAAGCTGGATCCTACTCGTGCCTTAGTACTAAGTAAAAATCATTGAAAATAACTGTTTCTTTTTTATGAGTAGCCCCTTTTATTTGGAGAAATGAGCCAGGCAGTCAAGTAGATTGCAGAATACCTAATAATGCCCTGTTAAAATGTGCAAAATAAAGTACTACACTAGAATGGAAGTCATTTCACAAATAAAATGGCTCTATTACTTTTCAGGGAGTTCTTGACTTTTCAGCCTTTCTACTGAGAACTCATCAGAGAGAAAATAAATTATTTTATCTGCTGCCTTTTAACAACATTTCAAATGAATTTAGGACTGCTGGAGAAAAAGAAAAATACTCTTAATCTGAAAATCCCTGAATTGAAGCTCTTTTTTTACCTTTGCTCTCCCATATTAATAATAAAAAACTAATGTATATGCCACATATTCTATATTCTTTGATATGTTTGTATTTTGATGTGATTTAAAATATAAAATGCTTACTGATATTTTAGTTAACAATATAATTCATGTGAAACAGTATTCAAAAATCAGAACATTAATACAGTTTAGTGTAAGAAAGATGAGGCCCATAAAATGATGTTTATAAAAAATTTTATTACAATAACATGGGAAATGCTAAAAATATAATGTCAAGTTTTAAAAAGGACAAAAGATGTATACACAATTTGAGTTCAATATGTAAAACATATGTGCAGTAAAATAAACTAAAAAGAGACACACCAAATAGTAGTATTACCTTGTGTGGTTTGATTATGGAGAATTTTTTCCCTCAATATTCCTTTCGTTTTTCTACACTTTCCGAACTTCTACAATAAGAATATATTACATTGATAATAAACAACAAAAACAACAAGAAAAAAACCAAAAAATCATTGCTTATAATATGTAGGCATAAAAACGATTATCGCTAGTTGTTACTCTGCCACACAAAATGAATAGAATGTGTTTTGATAGTAAATTATGTAAAATGTTATAGATTTTGCAGATAATTTATGGAAACACACATCAGAATGAACCCTCTTACTTTTCTTGTCCTCTTTTAAAATAGAAGTCAAAGTAAAGAATTAACCTTTTGCCAGCTACTTTAAGACAGAGGACTCTCTCAATACCCACTGACGAAGCCAAGACTCGGTGGACAACACAGCACTTCTCTCATATACATTTACATAAATAAATACTCTATAAATTTTAGATGCATTAATCAGTGCTATTCCTATGACTTAAGTCTTTGTCAGCCACATTTATCTGGAGTCTAACTTAGACCTCAGTTTAGAGAGCGGGAGCTGACAAAATCTCAGCTGAATTTACTGTATTTCTTAAGAACTTAGGCAAAATAAACGGTTATACTTTGATGTGGGTAGTTCTGTTTAGTGGTTATATCAATACTTTGATGGAGTCTTCCCAAGAGCTTCACCTGAAGAAGCCCTGTGCTCCTCCACTAGGTATCTCCCCGAAATATTATTAGATACTTTGCCTAAATTAGACGTAAGTGGAACTTCAAGGATAGAATTTCATTCTCCATTTGAGTGCTAAACAACCAGCATCACCAAACAGGAGTCTTCTACCAGTGGTTAAACTCAGATAGTCAAAACAAACAGATCTTTCTGTATAAACAGGAGGCTCATGTTCTTTTCATTTTTTTTTTTTTTCTAATTGGGATGCTCAGTTTCTGAAAGAAGAGGATGAATATTAGAAAGTTCAATAAGAAAGAATTTCATGGAACAGACAGTGTTAGATCAGTTTGTTCCCAGTGTTCTTTTGCAGAAGAGTCTTTTGCTATGGTAAGCATTAGTTATTATGTAGATTTTATGTTGGTGACTCACAGATTTGATTATTGCTAGGCATAATATGAAGGCCTTAGTGATTCATTTTGGGTCATAGATAAACTATACCTTAGGCAATAAAAGACATCTTATATTTACAAGCACTACAGCTGAAATATGACTGAAGATACCGTATGGACAGCAGTCTTCCTGTGACATATTCTTGCAGGACTAGGTATGTCAGAGTATTTGACTACAAGAATGCTTTCTACATTAGAGGCTTAGGTATCATGCTTAGCCATGATAGTCTAATCATTTACAGGTCAAGGGGAATCTGACTTGGAGACAATGCCCCGTAGGTAATTGAAAGACTATATAAAGACCAGAAAAAAAGACTTCTTATATAGTACAAAGGAATGATGATTTAACTTAGAAGAGTGACTAATAAGTGAGAAAAAAAGATTGTTTCCAAATGTTTTATGGCAGTAAAATCATAAGATCCCCCCCTCCCCGACTTTAATGCCAATGTTTGGCTTAAAATTAGCACAGTGTGCTTAGTGTGATGATTAAATATAGAATGAATCAGCTGTGTGGTGGCTACTCATTAAATAAATATAGGCTGAGTTATTGTGCTGGTTTTCAAATGAATCAACCTCTATTACACAAATACCTAGTTTTTCAAGTCTCAAAGAAAATCCTCAAAAGTATGAAAGAATAATAGGTTTGTTGACCATGGTGATGGTTTACCAAATAAAGTAGAAAATTTTCTCCAAAAAACAGAAAGAGGAAGTAGCATTCTCTATGGATTGAACAAATATATTTCATTGCATCACACACATTTCTTCAATTCTATAGATGGCCATGTAGGCCCATGCCAGGTTCAGAGAGCCATTATTGGTAATTTGGTTAAACTAAACAAACCACTTTTATTGAGCACCAACTTTTTGCCCAGTAGTGAGTTAGATATCAGAAGTTCCATTAATGATTAAAACAAGGTTCTCAACCTAGAGGAGCTTATAGCTCATGTAGTGCCAAAACCTTTAGCAAAGGCTTGGGATTAATGTGGTTACCTAATTGTTTCTGACTTGATCTAGGCTGAATTCTCAAATGATAAATACACAATAAATATATTTTAAACTAAACTTGAGTATTCAGTATACCATTTTCAGAAAGGCACAGCTATCTGTGAGTGGGAAGCTATCAATAGATAAGGTAATATTATAATGTGAATCATATGCAGAATATTTGTTACAATCTTTAGGACCTGCTAGTCACTAATCAATACTTATAAGTAGATTCAGTTGTGATATACTGAAAAAAAAAAGGCAACATGACATTTTTGGCTAAGAAAATGTTGCTACTATTTGACTGTATTTTTTTTATTACATAATACTGGCTATGCCTGTAGTTTCTAATAGTTAAATGCTGAATAAGTCTTCATTAATTCTTTTACCAATCAACTCTCATAGGATACAAATTTCAGATGAATTCTTCTTTCTTTCTTCTTTTCTGTACATTGGTTTTTAAAAATTTGGTATACCATGTTAGACCTGCATAAATGATTTTTTGGAAAATATTACCTTTATTTTATCATATATGATTCATATGTTCCAACTTCATGGAACCCCATAGGACAGCTACTTCATAACAATTATGGCAGTATCAAAACATCTATACTTCTCCCATGAGTTTAAGATAGAGCTTCTAAAATATAACCTCCAGAGCATATGTCAAATACCAAGGCCTAACCTCTATTTCATATAATAGAATGCCTGTCAATGGATTATGTTAGGGGAACAGAATCTGTCTCTATTTTTGTGACATTGTGATTTCAGAGGAATATTTTTCCTCTCCTTCTATAACATTTTGCCATTCACTGTCTCTCATTGGAGCTGCATGTAAAGAAGAAATATTTTTGCCTTACAGCTATTTTCATCTGCCTCTGTCTCAACCACACTTAGCAAACTGGCATGCAAAGAAGGGATGAAATAATTTAACTATAAATTAACTAGATGAGTATTCATATGGGAATTTTATAACACATATAGAAGATTTTTCCTAGTTTAAGTTTTGGAGCTTTATCTATGCATTTTAGACTTAGAGATAGAATACTAAGAAATCATTTAGGAAGTGTTATTCAGTTATTAAGGAAACAACAATAGGTCTGACCATTTATGGGACTAGTAAGTACAGCCATATATCCAGATTGGCCTACAAGAGAGCCCTTCAGGTGCAGTTTACTGACACTTATCACATGAAAAAGCTATCTCCCTTTCCATTCCATTTTGTGCTGTCTCATAAACTATTACAGATGCACAATAAAGTTCTTTACGGCATTTGGAGAAAACCTATGCAGGCAACTCACAAACACGTTCATCATTAAGTTTCTGAAATGGGTCATAAAAAAGTTTATGCAGCAAAAGTTATGTTAATATAATTAGAAAAATGTGTAATTCATAGAGGTTGAAATACAAAGACAAATTTGACATTTTGAGAAGGCAAATTGGTTAAATTTTTTTCATGTAACATATGTGGCAGATAAATGCAATCATTCACAATATGTTGACTTTCTATTATCTTTTTATTAATTTTTAAAATCTATTCATTTATTTAATTTTGTAATATCCACTATGTATTTGAAGACTGTGTTAAGTTCTAGAAATACCTGTGAATCATAAGCCAAAACCAACATGGTCCCTGATTTCATACGACTTATAATCTATGACCAATGGTTTCCACTAGAAATTCAAGAAGGAGTCAAATATATGGTCCTCACTGTGTAGGAGGGGAGACAAATCAAATGATAATGTGATACAGTGTTAAAGGAACATGAGGGACAGTGTAAGAGCATTTTGTAGGGCATTATCCCAGTTTAGAGAGTTCATAGACAGCTCTCTGCAAGAGGTGAGACGTGAACCCTAAAATAATGACCCAGAGGGGTGAATCTGCTGCCGCAAAACCACATGTGACTCTCCAGATCCCCAGGTGCGGCCCCTCAACCGAATCCAAACTTCACAGAATAAATCTCTTTATTAAAAGGATTTGGCCCATATTTTCATGAATTTAACAAACATTGGCTGCTAAATTTAACTATTACGCCAGCCACAGAAGAACATAGAAAAGAATAAGGCAAAGCCTGTGCCCTCAGGACTTTAACAGTCTAATATGCCTCGTTTATAATGACAGTCGTAAGGGAAAAAAATTCACAATAAAAGTGACGAGGAACCTACAAAGAAAGGAGCATCCCCATCAAGGGAAATGAAGTGGTTGGGAAGATTCACAAAGGTAAGGCCTTTATATTCAGGTCTTAAAAGACAAAGAAAACAGAAACTTTGGGTTCAGGGAATATTAAGAGATGGAGTAAATGTCTTTTTCCATATTCTTCCCACCACATATTACTAAAACCCTAGAACAATATACATACAGGAATCACCATCATAATAATAATCCAAAAAGTGAAGAGAAGAAGGCAGACAGGCTAGAGCCCTCAGGTCCCAAGAAATGGCATGGTAGTCAGTTCACTGGGTTTTCTTTTTTCCTCATATAGCCCAGACTTGAAGGTGAATAAGCTGGCAACCCAGAAACATTAACTGCCTTTAAAAATGCTCCCCAAAACCATGTTAGTAAGACAAAAATCTTTAAGACAATAAGTATTCCACTCCAATGAAATACCACAGATAAAACTATGGTGTCCCTTTCAGCCACACCAGCAAAGTTTAAAAGGGGAGCCAAGAGTTCCACAATCACCGTATTGTAACAAGGTGCCCTAAACTGCCCATCAAGGAGTGTCGGAGAAGGTCAAGTAGAAACCAATGGCATTCTATCCCCACTCCCCCTGCTAGGTGGTGACAAAGGAAGGCTAGTAGAAAGTCAAGACTTTTGTCACTGTCCAGCAGTAACAAAGCCACTTCTATAGTGTCAGTGAATGCTACAAGGGTAGCAGTAATATGCTATTCATGCCTCTTCTAAGCACTTTCCTCTAAGCAGAGATGTATCAGGGAGCTGATACTGAATCCACCCAGCAGAAAGAAGGAGCTACTCTTGACTTGTCAATAGAAGCTGAGTAGGGAATGTTGGCTTCTATCACCACCTCAATATGATCTTCCCTCCCTCTGTCAGAGCAGTGTCAGAAGAAGCTAGTGTACTTAAATGCGCTATGCAAAACAGAAAAATCTATAATTGACAAAAATATGCTTATTTGGGAATATTTAAACCAATTGGATGTATAAAAATTTAAGTTTGGCCCTGGTAGGATTTTGAGTAAACAGGTCCCAGCCTACTGTAAAAAAGAAAACATAAGGCCAACTTTTACAAGGACTATATTTAACCTGTTTATATAACACAATGCACAATAAGCCTTAACACACATGACTGAAGCAAATGGAAAACTAGAAAGTCTCCGCAAAGAAATAAAAGACATAAAGAAGAAGAAAATGGAAAACTTGGAACTGAAGGCTACAATAACCACAATAAATAACTCTATGAACAGGAAGAAAAGAAGAATGAAATCACAAAGGAAAAGTCAGTGAATATGATGATAGAATAATAGGAATTAATCTCCTTTTAAAAAAACAGGAAATAAACAACAACATAAATAGAGAAACAGAGCCTCAGAGACCTGTGGCACTATAACAAAAGATTCAAGTTTTGTGCCATTGAAGTTTTAGAAGAAGATGAAAAAAAGGGTGGGCTGAAAAAGAACTTGAAGAAATAATGGCTGGAAACTTCCCAGAATTAAGCCAAAGACATAAAACTAGAATAAAAAAGCCAAGAATACTTAATGGTAGATAAAGCAAAAGAAATTTATAGCAAGATAAAAAATAGACAAAAATCTGAACATAAAACAAAGAAAAAAATTTTGAAAGCAATAAGACAGGAATGATATCTTACCCAGAAAAACAAACAAACAAACAAACAATTTAAAAGAGAGTGGATTTCTCACCATAAACCTTGGAGGCCAAAAGGAAGTGGCATAATATTTTTCAAGTGCTCAAAGAAAAGAACTGTCAACCTAGAATTCTATATCCATGCACAAATATCCTTCTAGGATGAAGAAGAAATCAAACCATTCTCAGATTAAGAAAAAACTAAGGGAATTTATCATTAAAGGCCTATGTTTAAGGAAAACTAAAAACATTTTTCAAAACATAAAGGAAATAATAGAGGAAAGAAGCTTGGGACATTAAAAAGGAAGAAAAAATTAAAGTATGAGAAAATACCACACATGTCTTCTCCTCTTGAGTTTTCTAAGTTATGTTTGGCTCTTGAAACAAAAATTAAAACACTTTATATTGTGATTCTCAATGTATGTAGAAAAAATATTTAAGACAATTATATTATAAATCGTAAAGGTAAAGTAATATAAAGGGAGGTCAGATTTCTGATTTCCACAGTTCACTTGACTGGCAAAATATTAACACCAGAAGTCTGTGATAATTTATGTACAAATAATGTAATATTAAGAACCACTAATAAAACTAAATGAAGAAATATACTCAAAAATACCATAAAAACCAACATGGAACACTAATAAATAAATGTTCAAGTAACCCAAAGGAAGGCAGGAGAAATAAAACAGAGAAACAACCAAACTAATCAACAAGTAGTCTTAAGCTCTAATATAGCAATAATTACATTAAATACAATGATATAAATACAGTAATAAAAAACAGATTGGCACATTGTACTAAAAAACTAACCCAAAAATATGTATGAAAGAAACTTATATTAAAAGAAACTTATGTCAAATAAAATAACATACATGAAATAGAAAAATGGGAAAAGATATGCCATGTAAACGTTAATTAGAAAAAGAGTAGCCATATTAATATCAGGTAAAGTAGAGATTAAAGCAAAGAAAATTACCAGATGTAGATAAGGACATTACATAATGATAAAGAAATCAGTCTACCATAACAAAACCAAATTCTAAACATGTATGTACCAAACACAAAGCTTCAAAATACATAAAGCACAAATGGATAGAACTTAAAGGAGAAATAGGCAAATCCACAATTACGGTTGGAGGCTTCAATACAACTCTCTTAATAGTTTACAGAAAAATAATAAAGATACAGAAAATCTATCAAACTCCTGGATATAATCAACATTTAGAGAAAACTCATCCAACAGTAGTGGCACACTGATTCTTTTCAAGCACCCATGGTACGTATACCAAGATAGACTATCTTCTGAGCTATGGGAAGAAAAAAAAAATTTAAATCACAGAGTGTCCTCTTACCACAGTGGAATTGAACTTGGAATCAATAACAGAAAAATAACAGGAAAATCTCCCAACACTTAGGACTTGAAGAATATACTTCTAAATAATCTATGGATCAAACAGAACATCTCAAGGCAAATATTTAAAATATGCTAAAGTAAATGAAAATACAGCATATCAAAATTTGGGGGACACAGGTTAAGAGTGGTATTAATATGAGCTCTAAATGCTTACATTATATAGCAATGACTGCTTACATCAGAAAAGAAGAAAACACAACTCAAATCAATAACCTAATCCTCCCCATAGAACCTAGAAAAAGAAAAGGAAAATAAACACAGAGAAAGCAGAAAGAAAGAATAATACAGATAAGAGCAGAAATCAAGGAAGCTGAAAATTCTGACACGTTACAACATGGATGAACCTTGTTGATGTTATGCTAAGTGAAATAAGCCAGTCACAGAGGAAAACATTGTATAGATCCATTTACATGACTACTACCTGGAGTAGTCAAATTCATAGAGACCAAAAATAATACAGTGGTTTCTATCAGTTGGGGAAAGAAAAATGAAAAGATATGGTTTAATGGGTATGAAGTTTCAGTTTGGGAAGATAAGTTCTTGAGATGGATGGTGATGGTGCTTGCACAATAACATTAATGTACCTAGTACCATGAACTCTATACTTAAGAATGGTAAAAATGATAAATTTTATGTAATGTATATTTTAACACAATGAAAAACAAAACTACAAACAAATAAGAAAATCGAAAAAAAATAATACAGGAAATCAATGAAACAAAGAGCTAGTTCATTTAAAAAATTTAATACAATTGACAAATCTCTAACAAGAATGGCAAAGAAAAAAAATAAAGACACAAATTACCAATATCATGAATGGACCACATTATATAACTACAGACCCTGTAGATACATTATATTAACAGAATGAAGGACAAAAACCATATGATTGTCTCCTTAGATGTAGTAAAAGCATTTGACAAAATGTAACATCCTTTCATGACATAAACTCTCACCAAATTAGGTATAGAAGGAATGTACCTTAACACAATAATGTCCATAAAGGAGAAACTATAGGTAACATTGTACTTAATAATGGTATTAATGGTAAAAATTGAAAGTCTTTCCTTTAAGATATGGAGCGAGACAAGGATTTGCACTCTCATCATTTCTATGCAACACAGTATTGGAAGTTGTTGCCAGAGCAATGAAACAAGAGAAAGAAATAAAATGTATCCATAGGGAAAAGGAAAAAGTAACATTGTCACTGTGTGCTGACAACATGATCTTCTACATAGAATACCCTACAGACTCCACCCAAACACTGCTAGAACTAATAAACTAATACAGTAAAGTTGCATGATAAAACATCAACACACAAAAATCAGCAGTGTTTCTATATCCTAATAACAAAGTATCCAAAAAAGAATTCAAGAGTACCATCCAATTTAAAATAGCTACAAAAAATAAAATATTTAGGTATAAATTTAACCAAGGAGGTAAAAGATCTGTACATTAAAAACTATAAAATATAGGTGAGAGAAATTGAAAAAGGCACAAATAAATGAAAGATATCCCATGTTCATAGATTGAAAGAATTAATATTGTTAAAATGTCCATAGTACTCAAAGCAAATTACATATTCAATGCAATTCTTATCAAAATTCCAACACCAATTTTTATAGAAATGGAAAAAAATCCAAAAATTCATATCGAAGCACAAAAAAAATCCCAAACATCCAAGGCGATTATGAACAAACACTACTTGATTTCAAACCGATTTGAAATCTATACTATAGCTGACTACAAAGTTATATAATAACAACAAAAACAGCATGGGAAAAAAATAGACACATCAAGCGATGGAACAAAATAGACAGCCCAGAAATGAACACATGCCTATAGGATCAATTGATCTTTGACAAAGGTGCCAAGAATATGCAATGGGAAAAGGACAGTCTCTTCAATAAACGGTGCTGGGAAAACTGGATGTCCACGTACAGAAGAATGGAATTGGTCCCTTATCTCACACCATATACGAATATTAACTCAAAATACACTAAAAACCTAAAAGTAAGGCCATAAACTTTAAAATTACTGGAAAAAACATAAGGAAGAAACTACATGATGTTGGTCTAAGTAATGTTTTTGTTTTATTTGAACCCAAAAGTACAGGCAAAAAAAGCAAAAATAGACAAATGAAATTATATCATACTATAAAGCTTCTGCATAACAAAATAAACAATTAACAGTTTTCAGAGCAATGTATGGATTGGGAGAAAATATTTGTAAACTGTACATCCAATAAGGGGTTTGTATCTAAAACATTAACAATTCAATAGCAAGGAAAAAAATTAAAATTGGGCAAGGGACCTGAATAGAAACTTCTCAAGAGAAGATACAAAAATGGCCAACAGATATATGAAAAATTGTCCAACATTGTTAATCATCATGGAAATTTAAATTAAAATCACAACATGACATCATCTCACACCTATCAAAATGGCTTTTGTCAAAAAGAAGAAAGGTAAGTATTGACAGGATGTGGAGGAAAAGGAACACCTGTGCATTGCTGTTGTGAATGAAATTAGTACACCATTATGGAAAACAGTACTGAGGTTCCTCAAAAAACTAAATATAGAGTTACTATAAGATCCAACAATACCACTTCTGGGTATTTACACAAAATATTTAAAATCAATTTGTTGAAAAGTTGTCTTCACCCCTTTGATTATTGCAGCACTGTTCATAGCAGCCAAGTTATGGGATCAACCTAAATTACCTGTCCATCAACAGATAAATAGATAAAGAAAATACAGTATATATAGACAATGGAATGCTATTCATCCTTTAAAAACAAGGAAATTCTGTCATTTGTGACAACATTGATGGAATTGGAGAACATTACGTTAAATGAAATAATTGAGGCTCAGAACAACAAATACCACATATTCTCATTTATATGTGGACTGTAAAACAATTGATCTCATAGAAGCAGAGAGTAGAATGATGGTTACAGAAGCTAGGTGGTGGAAGGAATGGAAACATGGTGGTTAAAGGATACAAAACCTCAGTTAGACAGTAGGAATATTTTTTTTTCATTTTTTTGAGTTCTATTGCACAGTGCGATGAATATAATTGATAATAGAGTATAGTACATGTCAAAATTTAAGAGTAAATTTCAAAAGTTCTTGCCACAAAAAAAGTCAAGTATTTGGGGCGATGGTTATGCTAACTTGCTTGTTTCAATTATTCCACATCGTATTCATAAATTATAACATCATTTTGTACCCCATACATTTCTACATTTATCAAGTGTCAACAATAAAAATGTACGTGTACAAAATAATTCATATATACATTTTACTAGCATTATTTTTAGAATAAACTATTGAGGAATAATATATTTAAAATAAAATGCACAAATTTCAAGGGTACAGTTCAGTGAGTTGTAATAAATGTGTATACCTGTGCTAACGACTCCACAATCAAAATATAGAACATTTACAAAACCCCAGGAAATTCCCTTGTATCTCTTTGTAGTTCATCTTTTTCCCCAGGCAACCACTGATCTGATTTCTGTCAGCAAAGATTAGTTTTACCTGTTCTAGAATTCATATAAATGAAATCAACCTGTAGGGAAAAAAGATTATAAAGAAATTCCATCAAGGACACTACACACAAAAAATTGGTAATATAGGAAAGGGACCAATTTCTTGAAATGCATAAATTAATACAACTCACACAATAGATAATAGATTATCATGAAATATATAATTTAAATAGACCTACAACTATTAAAGAAATGTGTTTGTAATTTAAAAACTGTCACAAAGGAAATTTCCAAACCCTGATGGCTTCACTAAAGATTTGTTCAAAATATTTAAAGAAGAATTAAAACCAATTCTATACAATGTCTTCCACAAAATAGGAATGGAAGGACTTCTTCCCAATTCATTTTAAAAAGCTATTATTAACCTGATAAAAATCCAGACAAAGACAGCACCAAAAAATGATAAAACCATAGCCTAATATGCTATAAATGTAGATGTAAAAAATTTTAACACAATATTAATAAATTGAATTTATCAATATATAAAAAGGATTATATACCATAACCAAGTGGAGTTTATTCCAGGAATTTAAGACTGGTTTGATATTTAAAAATCAATCAATATAATCCACCATATTAAGCAAGCTAACAAAGGAAAATCATATAATCACATCATTCAATGCAGAAATATATTTGACAAAATTCAATAATTTTTATGACTGTTCAATACCCAAATAGCATTAGATAAATAGAAATAGAGGAAAACTTTCATAAGATGATAAAAAGTACATGGTTAACATTATACTTAGCAGTAACATTGAATTATTTTCCCCTGGGATCAGGATGTCTGCTCTCATCACTCTTAATCAATATTGTGCTGGAAGTTCTTGTCAATGCAACAAGGTAAGAAAAGGAAATAAAAGGCAAACAAATAATACAGGAAGAAATAAAACGGTCTCTGTTTGCAGATGAAATGATTTTCTTTGTAGAAAATACCAAGAAATCTACAATAAAACATTAAGAAATAGACAGTCATCAGTCATAGAATACAAGATAAACACACAAAAAGCAATTGTATTTGTATTGACTAGCAGTGAACATGAGGATAGCCAAATTAAAAATCATCATCATTGACAATTGATGAAAAAATGGAATACTTAGGTGTAAACATAACAAAACATGTAAAGAATTTGCATGCTAAAATGCTGGCCAAAGGAATCCAGATCTAAATAAATGGAGAGACATATCATGTTCATGGGTTGGTAGACCCAACTTAGTAAAGATGTTAGCTTTCTCCAATTGATATGCAGATTTAACACAATCCTATCAAAATCCCAGCAAGTTATTTTGCACATATAGGCAATATTATCATAAAATGTATATGGAAAAACAAAGAAACTAGAATGATGAGGATAATTTTGGAAAAAGAAGAATATAGTGCGAAGAATCAGTCTACCTGATTTCAATATTTATTATAGAACTAGTGTAAACAAGACTTTGTAATATTGGTGAAGAGATAAACACATAGATCACAAGAACTGAATAGAAAAGCCAGAAATCAATGCACATAAGTATGCCCAACTGATTTTTGACAAAGGTACAAAACCTGTTTAATGAAAATGTGATAGCCTTTTCAACGAATGATGTGAGAGCAATTGGGTCTCCATAGCCATAAAACAAAACAAAATACACAGATACACATAAACACACACACACACACACACACACCCTCAACCTAAATATCACGCCTACAAAATTTACTCAAAATATGGACTTACATGTAAAATGTAAAATTCTAAAACATTTAGAAAAAAATAATTTTGGAAAGATTTTTTGTGTCCATGTGTAGTCAAAAGAGACTTGATACTACAAACATGATCCACAAAGGGAAAAACATTAATAATTTAGACTTCATTAAAATAATAATAAAAAAACCCCTTGGCTTTCTGGAAAACTTTAGTAAGAGGACAAAAAGAAAAACTATAATCTCAGAGAAAATATTTGTAAACTGCATAACTAACAAAAGGCTAGAATATATAAAAATTCTCAAAGCTCAAAAGTATAATAAAATATAATAATAATAATCCAATCAGAAAATGGGCAAATGACATAGACACATTTTGCCAATTCACCAGAGGATATAGAGATGGCACAAAATATATGAAAAGATGTTCGACATCATTAGCCATTAGGGAAATACAAATTAAAACCACAATAGATAGCACTACGTACCTATCAGAATGGCTAAAATAAAAAATAGTGACAATACCAAATGTTGGTGTGGATGCAGATAAACCAGATGCTCATACATTGCTGATGAGAACGTAAAACAGTACTGGCACATTATAAAACAATTCATCAGTTTCTCAAAAACCTAACTACAGTACTGTTATAGCATCCAACAATTACACTCCCGGACATATATTCCAGAGACATGCAACCTATATTCACACAAAAACCTAACTACAAATGTTCATAGAAGCTTTATTCACAAGAGCTTTAAAGTGGAAACAACCCAAATGCATTTAACTGGTGAAAGGCTAAACAACCTGGTAATATATACCAAAGTTACTACTCAGCATTTTAAATAATAAAGCATTATTACACACAACAACTTGTATGAGTCTTCAGAGAATTATTTTGAGTAAAAAAAGCCAATCCCCAAAAGTTACATACCATATTATATATATATATATATAATATATATTCTATAGATATGTTATATATAGTACAGATTGTGTATGTGTGTGTGTATATATATATATTCCATTTATATAACATTCTTGAAATGACAGAATTGTAGAAATGAAGAACATTTCTTCATTTCGGGGCTGCTTGCTAGGCTTAAGGAAGAGAAGGGGAGGAAAATGATAATAGCTATAAAAGGCAACATAAAAGATTCTTGTGGTGATGGACATTTTCTACATCTTGGCTCCATCAATGTCATTATTTTGGTTGGGATATTGTCCTATAGTCTTGCAATATGTTTCCACTGGGATACTTGGCAAAAGGTACATGAGATCTCTCTGTATTATTTTATACAGCTGCATGTGAATCTCAAATTAAAAAACAATGAGGAAAAAACGGATGGCAGAAAAGAACATTCCAGATAGGGGCAAAACAGAAGTTGTTGACATTTTAGAAAGGATTTTGAAAGGCATGGTGATACATTAATATGACGCGGGAGAGTGATTCCAGGTTAAAATTAGGAGACTAGTATGGCCTCTTCTCTGAAATAATATACTATGTAACAATGGCACCAACAGCAGATTTAGAAGAAATACATCAGGATCCGTTAGTTTTATTTAAAAAAGAAACTCTAAAAATTAATAAAGTTTGGCAAAGTGTTCTGGTGTTGTCTGGATAGCCTTCAGGTTGATTAATCTTAGAATGATTGAATATTGGTAAAATCTGCCATGTTAAAATTAAAATCAATGTTTAGTTATCTCTGTTTATTATATAAATCTACATAAAGTACATCACACTTTGATATCATTTTGTATAATTTTTGAACAGAGAGATGAAGTATGAACCTATTATCTATTTTTCTTATAATGGTAGCAGTTAAATTAATGGTGCATAAAAGGGTGTATGAAATTATTTACACTAAATCATGATAAACAAAGATTGTGACTGAAGACTTTTTAAAATGTGCTTTTAAACGCATTTTCTCTCTTCAAAAAGTACAAATAAAAATGATGACATTGACTCTGTCTACACTGAATCAGAAGCATCCATCCACCCGTAATGAGCTGAGATTGCAATTCAAAAATTAGTCTTCCTAAGCTACACAGCTCCCTACTTTACAGCAAAGCTGTCCGGTGAGGTACCTTTGGTCAAGTTGCAGAGATTCAGCCATCAGAACTGTGCTGACAATTCTAAATCAGAGTGGAATTTGGTGTCGCCAGCCCATTGCTCTTTAGAATTTGCAATGCTAGCAGGAGAACAATGTATTTTTGTAGGTAAAGTCAGCAATTGTAGCACTAAACTGCACTTTGGAACAAATAGGAGAGTGGCACTTTTGAGACCACAACTGCATTTTAATGACATAACTTTCTGCTGTCTAAGCATAGGTCAAATCTGAGAATCAAAACCAGGGCTAAATATTAGGAGAAGAGATGGTGGCATCTCTAAATCTCATGCTTACCTGACAATGACCTTTAAATTAAATCTTCTTTTACTAGGAAATAGGAACCTAAGAATTATATATACACACATATATACATAAGAGTCACATATATACATGATAGTATTAGCCACTAATAAGTACAGGAAATGCTCTACTTATATTTTATACTTAATAATACAATAAATACAAACAGGGTCTAAAAATAATAGTACAGAATTATTATTTTCATAAAAAGTTATGGTAGGTATAAATACGTGAACTGAATGATGATTTGCTGTGGGGAACAAATGGAAATATTATCAGAATACATGAGAGTGATTTGTGGATCCTCCTTTTCATAAGAATATTAATACACATCCAAAGTATCCTCCCTGGGTCAGCAGCCTCCAGGTATCTGAGAGGACATTAGAAATGCAAATCCTCAGATCTACTGAATTAGAATCAGAATAGTCACAAGATCTCCAGGTGGCTTATAATGTTTGTATTAATACATTGTTTTAGAAGCGCTGCTCTGACTTGCATATTCCTGATCCGTATACTGGGAATAATATCCTTATTGCAGGATGATTTTGAGTGACAAGGTGGCGAAATATGTGAAAATGCCTTTTCAAGGGAAGGGGGACATAAGTCAGGGTTGAAATTAACAATGGAGAACCAAACAAAGGTAAGCTAAGCTTGTTTCTGTTTTCAAAAGCGTAGGGCAGATATAATGGTGTTTTCCCTATTTTACGGATGAAGAAACTGAGGCACATGTAGGTTAAGAAACACATGCATAATCATACACCTACTGAAGGCTTGTACATCCACTGCTTTTAATTACCACTTATGTTTTGGGACAGTGACATTGTCCCTAGGTAGAGAAGGACAGGGCCACAGTAAGTATTGAACAATCCAGGAGTGGCAAGATATTGCCTTTCCTGGCCAGTGTCACTGGCAGCCACATGTATTCTTTGGGAACCTTGGGGAATAAGGAAGGCTTTCCTGAGACACTTTACTTCATCTGCTTCTACCCTGCCTCTGTAGTCTCTGTGCTTCCAAAAATTTTGTATGCTTGGCTAATTAAATTCAGAACTAAATCTAACTTTAAAAGGTATTATGAATTTGTGTGTCTATGTGTATGTTTGAGTATAGCCCAAGCCTATCAGAAATACTGCATTCCCACCCACGGCTCAGGCTGAGCTCTGCTCTCTTCCCTGCACACACATCCTTCCCTTCCTCTCTTATCCCTGCAGCACGGCTCTCCTCCCGGATCAGGTAAGGTAGGCTCTTTTCCTTGGGAGAGGGAGCAACCGATTTTAGCCATCCTACGAAAAAGAGGTTAATTGTACAGATTCAGTTCAACTTTTGGTAAAACGGAAAGGGCATTATAAATCAAACTGTTATTTCCCTCTCTACTTCTGATGTCTGTATCCACCACTGAGCTCTCTCACTCCTGTTTGGGGCATTCTTTCTGCATTTGCTAGACCAGCTTGCAGTTGGAGCCGGAGTGATACGCAAATCTCATTTCTTATCCCTTCAATTTGGCAGATCCCTTCTTAGCAGGCCATGTCATGGGTCACCTAAACCCCTACTGAGGAAGCTGTCTTTGGAGCAGGGGTCCAGCACTCATTTATTGGGTGGCTCTACACACTCTGGGAAACCTCTGTACAGTCCCTGTAGAGACACAGCCTCCAGTTTTCTAACACTTTTCCTGAGAGTTACTCAAGGAAATAAAGCAAATTCAATACCCTAACTACATAACAGACTTTTCTTTCTAGCTTCTTACACTGGCTAGATGTTGTCTTAGACCTGCAGGTTCCAATATTCAGCAGGCTCTGCTAAGCACCTCCTTCTCATGGAAGGCAAACATCCCGGCTGATAAGAGTAGTACAACTTGAACTCTCTTCCCCGTTCCACAAAACGGAAATACATTTCTTATGACTCCACTCAAATGCTGCTTCTTTCATGAAGACACTTGGTAAAGGAGACAGTGTGCAATCTTTCTATTCCATAGAAAAACCTGCACACAATCAAAGGCAATATGGTTTGTGCTCCAAGATCTTGGGACAATGACCAAGATATTTTAGGTGCTCAAAAACTGTTGATTGAAAAAAAAAATTAGTGAGTGCAACTTCTCAAATTGGTTCATAACTCATAATATATAAGTTATGATGCTAGGATTTAGAGAGCATTACCTCATCTTGATTTCAATTACATTATTAGAGAATCTACCTTTGGTATCCATCTATTTAAAAGTTAAAATAAAAAGAAAACAACATTTGTTTTGGAGTATGTGTCCTAGTGAATGAATACATGCTGACCCTTAACGATCATTCCTCTATTTTCCAGTTGCATGCAAACTGTGGAGTTAATAATCCACCCAGAAGTTTTCCAGGGACCAATATCAGACTATCATTTATATTAATAGCAAGGTTATCCAACTCTTCCCATCACAGAGCATTGAGAGTAATAATATGTATAAGGTGCAATGGGGTAAACAGAAGAGGCTTCTGGCAATAATTGGCCCTTGGCCCTGCTTGGCTGCCCCAGGGATTGAGGTAAACAGTGTATCAGCTCGTCCATCACCCATCGTACCAGGATGCTAGGCATCGAGACTGGGAGGTTTCATTATGCTATGACAGTTCAGAAACCTGCCTTATCATTTTTTTTATTGACTATTTAGCCACCTATAAATAATATCATCTCGAAATTCAGATACATCCTTTCCAATATATATTGAGTTTTAGGAAATCAAAAGGCAGTGGAAGAGCCAAAACACTAGAGGAAGACAAATTTCTGATTGGTCCCCAATGCCTAGCAAAAAGCTTTACCAGTAATAGATGCTCAATAAATACCTGTTGACTTAAAGTACATCATCTGTCTAGTGGTTCCCTTCCTATTCTTTTTTTCCTTTTTATATGGATAGAGCTGGAAATGCCCTTCAGACACTGACTCTGGCACATTGCAAGTGCCTTCAGGTGAGGACCACTGATCCATCATAGTGTACTTCCATCTTGTCATTTATACCTGCCATTTTTCAAGTCGATAGTTACCAGATATGGATAGCCTCAGTTGTTTCTATACACAGTTCCTTTTCCTTTTACTAAGGATCTGATGCAGGCATTATTTGTTTCACATTCCCAAAACATCACTCTTCTATCTTCTTTCCTAAAACAGTACCCTGATATTTTTTTGCAGAAGAGGTAGACTGGGTAACTGGTACAAAGCGGGTCATGTAGCCAAATTCTGACCAATGAGACATAATAGCATTCTCATGGGGGGAGGGGCTGAGAAAGACTTTTGTTCAAAGAATGTGAGAAGAAGGAGATGCTTTTCTATATTTTGAACAAGCCTCAGCGTCCTGCCTTGACTGCAGTGTGAAGATGGGATGGTTAGAGCTGCAGCAATGATTTTCAATCATGGGGGAAAGGCCAGACAAATTGCAGATAGGCCGCTAGAGGCTCCAACCTTCTTGAGCCAATGAACCTTTGCCAGCAACTGTCAACTTTCAAATTTTGTGTTAGATGAAGAAAAGAAACCCTTATTTTTGAAACCCTCTTAGTCAGGTTTGTTGTCACTTGGAGCCAGGCTACATGATGATTAATGGATGATGTGTGGTTATCCAGTCATTATACCATTTCTCTGCCAGGTCTCATGATTCTTGTGATATTTTTCCATTCTAGAATTCTTTAGATTGAGATTTTTCTGGTGGGCAGTGATCATACTTTTTTCAACCTAATTCAACAATTGTTTACTATCTTATTCCTCAATGAGACTGTGAGTTGATCATGGACAATGTTCTATTTATCTTTGCATGTCCAGTATTTTGATGAACTATATAATAGATACTCAGTGAAAACTTCTTAAATGAATTAACTTATATTTTTTCTTGCCATGCCAGGAATTGTATTAGATGCCAGAGACATAAATATAAATGTAATATTAATGATTTCACTTAATGATGTATTTTATAATTTATATTTCCTTACCTTTTTCTTTTCTAAAAATACTATAAAACTTTGAGGGCAAGGTCTCTCTCTGCTTTATCCTTACAGACCATAACGTTCTTAGCATAGGGCCTTGTATTTCTAAGATCTTAAAAGTCCAATAGAATTTTTAAAATATGTGTCAAATAAATGTCTCCAGAACTGCCCACCTCACTGTTGTAACTGAACCCTGTGGCAATTACCTTAGAAAATTATTGTCCTTATGTTCTGTTTGGTTGATGTCTTAATCCATTTGTGCTGTTACAAAAAATACCACAGACTGGGTAATTTATAAATAATAGAAATTTGTTTCTCACAGTTCTGAAGGCTGGAATGTCCAAGATCACTAGCCGGAGGGTTTAGTGTCTGGTGAAGACAACTCTTTCTACT
>RJWJ010029979.1:0-20249 GCA_004363605.1 Indri indri | reverse complement strand
GTGCCTGGAGCTTTTCACGGGAAATCACTTGAATCTTACTCGGTTATGCATCCACTGTTTAATGAGCACCTGCCGTGTGCCAGGTACTGCTAGGACCCTCGGGGATGCTAAGATGAGTGAGGTGTGGCCCTGCCCATACAGGGCACTCACGGTTAGGAAGACAGGCAGGAACAGAACCTGATGTCTGCGTGGCAGATGCCACAGGACAGAAGGAAGAAGCCCTGTCCCCGCACGACAGATCGCGGGTGTCAGGAGAGGAGAGAGGGGATTTCAGACAGAAAGGATGGTCTGGGGAAGGAAGGCGGTGGGAGGGAGGCTGGTCCACTCCGAGAGGGGCCTGGAAGCCAGTGTGGGGGGTGGGCGTCTACTACTCCTGACCTGGGCAGATGTCGGGGGGTGGGGGGGCGCCACCAGTCAAAGATGCAAAAACTGAGCTGTGAGGAGGGACTTCCGGAGCTGCACAGGCCTGGGTGAGGCGGGTGAGAACCAGGCAGATGCCGCACCCGGTGCTCTTTCGCTGGGCTGTGCCCGTCACCAGGGGCCATGCAGGGCGGGCTGGGTGTCCCCTGCCCCTCCCAGATGCTCTTGAAATTCGTCTGGATGAAGAGGTAAGCGGACTTCTGAAATTATCAAAACCCTTTAATGCCCACGAGTATTTTGGGGCACAGATGGAAAGCCACCGTGGAGAAGGTCTCTAAGACCCCACACCCCATTCTAAGCCTCTTCACAGAGACAGGAAATTGGACCTCCCACTCTTCCTCTGGCGCTGTCTGGGCGGGAGTCTCTTGAGACTGGAGACCACACCAAACTAGATTTGTGTTTTAATCCAAACTCATTAGTTCAGTCATTCATATAGTCTAGCCTTTAAGGAAGATTTTTGTTTTTTTCCCATTTCAGGTAATTGGGCTGTATCTATGGAATGGAGTCTATGCAGGTCGAGGGGTAGATAGTTGGAAACCAGAGTTTAACCCCCTGTCTGCATTTGTGGGTTCCGGGGTGCCAGGGAGGCCGTCTTGTTAAGACACCAAATATTGGCCCCCAGAGCAGGGTTTCCCAACCTCAGTTCCACTGACGTCTGAGCCAGGTAGCCCCTTGCTGCGGGGGCTGTCCGAGTACTGCAGGAGATTTAACGGCACCCCTGGCCTCTGCCCATGAAATGCCTGTAACACACCCGCCCCCCCATCCATTCGTGACAACCAAACATGTCTCCAGACATGTCCCCACGGGACAGAATTGCTCCCGGCTGAGAATCACTGCCTGTCTGTGTGGGGTTTAGAGACAGATGACAAACCTGGGCTTCTCTTCTTACAGATCTGTCCTGTTTCCTCTGAACTCTCTAGAAACCCTCCTCCCAGAGCCAGACCTCAGTGGGACTGAAGCGTCTTTTGGTGGCTGTCCTCGGAGCCTGTGTCCCCTGGCCACACGGAGTGGGCTGGTCGGTTCCCACTGGCCCACGCTAGGCTGGCTTTGGCACTGGCCTCCCGTAGCCCGGACGGGGTCCACGGTAGATGCGCGCGGACCGGGCAGCTGTGCAGGAGCAGTCCTAGGAGCAGCACCTTCGCTTTACGACCTGGAACTGCTTCTGCCTGCATCTGGAGTAGGGCTGGAGAGAGTCTTGGACAGAGGCTGGGGGAGGATTAGTGAGCAAAACCCTGGGGTGTCATTTCCGGCAGACAATGATTTCCCTCCCCACCCATTGCTGAGGTGTAAATGCAGCGAGCTGCTGAGCTTGCACTTGGCCCTGGCCTTGGGGAGCCATCGGAGTCTTTCACGGATCCAGCATCTGAATGTTGTTTAGAGGCTGAAATACCCTGCAGAGGGCCAGGGCAAGGAGAAAAAGCTGATCTGCATGATAGATGAATAGAAATGGCTCGTATTTATAAAGCTCATTTCTCCCAAGTGCTCAAAGCACTTACACATAACAACATAATTATTTTCTCAACATCTTAGCTTGGTAATAAAAGAAAAAAATAGGAAGAAGAAGTTGGAGAATTGTAAGAAAGTGGATTTATAGGAAAGAGGATTTACTTTGGAGACAGGAGTCTCAGTTTCTGCCTCTGCCTCGGTTGCTAGCTTGGCTATTTGGTTTGGTCACTCAAATTCTCTGGTTCTCTGTTTCCTGTTTTATAAAATGTAGAATGGTGTAAACTTTCCTATTTTTTTTCTTTTTTTTTTTTTTGAGTCTTGCTCTGTCTCTTGGGCTAGAGTGCTGTGGCGTCAGCCTAGCTCACAGCAACTTCAAACTCCTGGGCTCAAGTGATCCTCCTGCCTCAGCCTCCCGGGTAGATGAGACTACAGGCATGCGCCACCATGCCCGGCTAATTTTTCTATTTTTAGTAGAGACAGAGTCTCACTCTTGCTCAGGCTGGCCTCCAACTCCTGAGCGCAAGTGATCCTCCCGCCTTGGCTTCCCAGAGTGCTGGGATTACAGGCGTGAGCCACCGCGCCGGGCCTACTTTCCTATTTTTCTGACAAGGTCGATGTCAAGATAGTATTGTGAGAACCTGATGCAATTTTACAGGAACACAGAGTATTATGGTCATCTTTATTCTTCAGTTCTCTTTTATTTCCCCTGATTTTTGGTTTGCTTGACTTCTCACTTTTAGCAGGGTGGTGATGATTTCGTTTTTTGTGAACTTTTCTGGAATCATAGAATATTTAGCCTAAAAGATACCTCATAATCCAGTTCAATCTCTTCTTTTTTCAGAAGAGGAAACAGGCACAGATGTGTTATTAATAAATCACTTAGACAGGGCTGCACGCAGGTTCTCGTGGGAGCTCGGGTCTCCAACACTGACGTTGCCAGTGGTCTTGTCTTTTGCTGGTGACTCTGCATTTCTGACCACAAGGAGAAAACAACTCTGCTTTGAGAGTGAATGGTTATTTCAGACATGGAGCCTATAATTGAAGATAAGATTATTGTAATGAAATAAAAATGAGAGATTATTAGATATTTATTCAAAAAGACAAGTGTAGGGAGTCAGATGACATTGAGATTACATTTTATCTCTCACAATCAAGGCAGGGGAAGATTTTGTGTCGGTCTGTGAAGATCTGGGGCTAGGTTAGAAGGCAGTCGCACCACTAACAGTTTGCTTTTGATGGTGTAAAATCGTGCAAAGTTGGTTTCCATTGTAAAGAGGAAGGAGCAATTTAAAGCAAAAGGAATATGCTTGTGTGTGTGTGTGTGCGCTCTAAGAGTAGGGGAGAATAGACAATGAATAAATCTGTACTTTGCCGAGTAATCGCTGTGGAGGTAGGGATGGAAGCCGTGTAAGTCGGACATACAGGCTCCTGGCAGAACGGTTGGCCCTCAAGGACTGACGCTGTTTCCACGACCGATGTTTTCCTTCACAACCCTTTGTTAGTCCTTCCTCCTAACAATGCCCCAGTCTCATAGCTCCAAGGCAAAAGCAGAAGACCAGTAGGATGAAAGGCAGATGTCTTAATAAAGCTTTATAAAAAATTCTACTATGGCAGAAACCTTCAATAAATTCAGTCATCCCTTCAAAACATATTTGTCGATATCGACTACATGTGAGAAACACAGGTGCTAAATACTATAGTACTTAGTGCTGAGTACTCCAGGGTCTGGCTACTCAAAGTGTGGTCCTTGGACCGGCAGCATCAGTATCGCTGGGGACTAGTTAGAAGCTCCCACCTCAGACTTACTGAACCAGAATCTGCATTTTACCACGGAGCCCAGGTGAGAAGTGCAGACGTAGGAAGCAGCCACGAAGGGCTTTATTACAAGAATATTTCTGAAGACTACTTTGAGAAATCGCACGATTGGATGGGAAGGGAGCCCTCGAGATTAGAGGTGATCAGCTTTCTTATTCTTCATGGAACACAGCTTGATTTTGCCCCAGTAAAAACTGATGGAAACCATGTCACTTGGTCCCCTTAGGGTCAGTAGCTTTGGGAAGGACATCCATGTTACCATGGTGCAAGGCTGGGAGCAGAGAAATGAACAAGTTCTGTCCAGTAGTTCCTGTAAGACGTCCCCAGGGATGGCCCTGGTGTGGCTCTAGAGGTTATTCAGACAAGAACAGGAGCAACTGAGGAAACGTGGGCTACATGGCATAGGTATTTTATATTCTGCCTTTTATTTTCCTTCCCATTGAAAACATTTAAAAAGTCTACTTCTCTCTCTGCTCATCTGAGGCTTATCTTCCCACTTGGTGTCACGGGGACAGCCACACCGCCATTCTCATTTCACACTCTGCGTTGGGTGGGCGGCTCTCTGGGGCTGCGGGTCCTCGAGTTCCCCACAGGAAGGAGGGTCAAAGCTCATTTTGGTGAGCAGCAGGTGCGCGAGCGGGTCCCGGTGGTGCGGAAGGCTCGCAGACATCCTGTCCGCGTGAGATGCAGAGACGTCTGGGCTGAACCCGAGCTGCGAATGAGAACATCGCTCCTGCCTGGCGTCTCTCCAAGCAGCTCGGGAGTGAAAATGAGATTTCCCCACACAGTCATTCATTGTTTATTTCTGACTCGAGCATCCTTCTCTCCCAGGCTTGTTTCAAACATCCAAACTTTGTTGTTGAAGAGATGGCCAGCCGCCTTGTCGGTGCTCTCCCAGGAGGGGAACGCCATTCCCCTTTGTAAAATAAGCGAGTTGCCCAAAGCATATGACTCTTCATATGCTTTTTTAAAAAGCAATTTTTTTATTTTTAAAAATTTATTATTTCCAGAAAAGTAGAAGTAAGAGTCCAATGAACACTGGTGTGTGTGTGTGTAAATGAAGAATCCAGGTCAGCTGTCTTCTAGAATCCCCACACCTGTATTCGTCTCTCCCAAGGCTAAATGTTTTTTGCAAGAGCACCACATCACATTACGAACTGTGTGATCACAGTTTGTTTCATTACCAGTGATGTTAATTTTAATCCCTCGCTTAAGATGGGTTTTGCAAAAGGTCTCCATTGTAATGTACCTTTTCTCCTTTCTAGTTAACAAGTGACCTGTTGATAGTTGGAGAGTGTGTGAGTATCCTGTTTCCCAATAGGCTTTCACCCAATAGCTTTAGCTTTTGCTTTAGCTTTTATTGACAACATTTGATTAAATAAATCACAACACTGGGGTTTGCAAAATGATGATTTTTCTAATTTTATAATTCCTTCCGTATTTGTTGATTGGCACTCTTTTGTAGAGAAGAGCTCCCCTCTTGCCTTTCCTCTTTGTCTCTTTTCTCTGTCTCTAATTTCTGAATATTACTATGGAATTATGGATTATTAAAAATTCCATGTGTTATAATCCATGACTATATATTTTTTAAATTCTCCAATTATTCCGGATGTGTCCCATTGGACCTTCGGGCTAATTCCTATGTCCTTTGACATGTCCCTACTGGATTAAAAAAACCCACTTCCTTAGTTTGTGGTAAAACAAGATGTTCCAGGCTCCCTTGTGCTTTCCCTACCTGAGGCCTGGAACCAAACATTGCCCCAAGGGGCTGTGGTCCCCTCGGTGGGAGACGGTATTTAGAAACAGTATTTAGTGGGGGCGCTAGGTGTGCTCCTGGCTACTGCGGTACCAATACTTCTAGGCCCTTTCTGTAGACAGAACTAGGAAATATATTTTTAAAAATAATAAATTTTTCCCAAGTTGATCTATAGATTCAATGCAATCCCAGTCAAAATCTCAATAAGGTATTTTATAGAAGTTAGCAAGCTGATGTTAAAATTTATCTGAAACATCAAAGGATACAGCATAGCTGTAATAAAATAATCTCATGAAGAAGAACAAACTTGAAGAAATTGCACTCCGTAAGTTAAAGATGTATTATAAAGCTATAGTACTGGGTACTATACGAATTCGTACGAATATAGTACGAATAGACCAAGGGCACCGTATAAAGAGTTTGGAAATAGATCCATATGTACACAGCCAATTGACTTTTTACAGACACACAAAGTTACTTTGATGGGAAAAGAACATCTTTCAACGAATGGTGCTGGGACAAGTGAATATCCTTATACAACAAAATTACTCAAAATCATACACTACTCCACATATAAACCATACACTACTCCATATATAAACCATATACTACTCCATATATAAACCATACACTATTCTATATATAAACCATACACTACTCCACATGTAAACCATGCACTACTCCATATGTAAACCATACACTACTCCACATATAAACCATACACTATTCCATATATAAACCATACACTACTCCGTATATAAACCATACACTACTCCATATATAAACCATACACTATTCTATTTATAAACCATACACTATTCCATATATAAACCATACACTACTCCATATATAAACCATATACTACTCCATATATAAACCATACACTATTCCATATATAAACCATACACTATTCCACATGTAAACCATACACTACTCCATTTATAAACCATACACTATTCCATATGTAAACCATACACTACTCTGCCTATAAAAATCAACTCAAAATTAATCATAGAACTAAATATAAAACCTAAAAGTATAAAACTTCTAGAAGAAAACAGAAGAAAAAATTCTTTGTGACTTTGGGTTATGCAAAATTTCTAAAATACACCACCAAAAGCATGATCCATTTAAAAAAAATTGATAAATGGGACTTTACTAAAATTGAAATCTGCTTTTCAAAGTTCACTAATAAAGAAATAGAAACACAAGACACTAGGACAAAGGACTTACAAATCATGTAACTAATAAAGGAACTGATTTCAATATTTATAAAAAGAACCCTTTTAAACCTTAAAAAGGTTTGTAACACCACAAGAAAATGCTACTCTTCTCACCAAATTTAGTTTTTGTTTTTGAGACTATAATTATTTTTCATAAAAATGTTATTGATGTTATTAGGTAATGAATTGCTATTGTAAAATGTATTAGTATACAAAGTCATTAATGTATTAATCATCCTATCAATGACACATGTTAATTAATGATTAACGATAGAAAATTATCAATACTTTCATGAATAATCACAAAATAACATGTATTTTAAAAATTTCCCAGTTTAACGTTGATTATAGTAACTATTGACAAATATAACCCACATTAACAAAAGCTCTTGGGGGTCGTCTTCAGAGTGAAAAGGGATCCTGGGACCAAGAGTTTGAGAACTGCTGTTGTCAACAGTAGATATTACAGGAGATGAGTAACAGCATTTTCTGTTTTCATATCGGCCAAGTGCTCTGTGGGGAAAGATCCTTGTGCAAATTAAAGAAAGGTTGTTTTAAGGTCAGTTTGGGTTTCGTTAAATACTTGGGTTGGGTCAGGCCCTCAAATGGACCCTCATGACAAGTCCTCACTACAGCGCATGGTTATTGATTAGACTCAGGCCCTGCCACTCACTCCAGCAATGCCTTTTATCCCAGCGCGGTGCTAAGTGGAAGGAAGATGGACCTTCCTGCATGAGTCAGGAATGCCCCGAATGCTCTGGTTTCTGGCCATTTGATGAGTGTCATCCTGTTGTGCTCACCTGTTCAGGGGCCACCTTATAACCGTTTTTGGCTTGTTTTGTTTCCACGGATCTGGAGTCCCAGACAAAAACCCTTTTTTCTCCGGGTTCTTTGCTGCATGTTAGAGAAGGCACCTGATTCCGTCGTCTCTCTCTTCATGCTGAGGAACCGCGCATGACAGCTCTGTGTCCACCTGGCTGTTTGGTCGTCAGCTGCTCATCTCCGGTGGCCTGACCTTTGAAGCACACCTCTGTGGGGAACAGCGGGGGAGAACCTGACGTCAGTGAGGATAAATGGGTCTCTGAAATGGAGTTTCTTCAGACATATTTGCGAGAGGGGAGTATGTGGGAGAAAAACTTAAATGTCAGTAATAAATATGTTGCAGTTTTCAACAAAGGAAGCGGTTCAGAGATGCTCAGCGTTGCCATTTGCTATTTCAAAATTATAGGGCTGGATGATGGTCCTGTTTGGAAGAGGAACATGATTGTTTTTTTTTTTTAAGTGCATTTCATATTTCAAAGGAAATTTGAATTTCCGGGAAGGCTATTTATTCCCATAAATATTTATTTAGTGCCTATGGGCGTGACGGGCAGTCCTGACTGCTTGAGTTCTTTATGTATTCTAGATATAAGCCCTTTATCAGATTTGCAAATATTTCCTTCCACTCTGTTAGGCTGTCTTTTCACTTTCTTCATAGTGTTCATTAAAATATAAAGGTTTTAAATTTCAATGAAATAGAATTTATTTTTCTTTTATTTCTTATGCTTTTGTTGCCATATTTAAGAATTCGTTACCGAATCTGAGGTTACAAAGGCCCAAGTCCACGCCCCCACTTCTAGACCTTGGAATTGCTGCCAAATGGCTCCATGCCTGCTTCCTCTGGGTCATGTGACCTCTGGGTCTGTCCTGTGAGGGTGAGCCAGGATGCTGGAGTGCACACCTGTAGGTGGGGGGCCGGGGGGCACGGGCAGCTGTCTGTGGAGGTGTGGATAGGAAACTTCCTAGGAGCAAATGTCTACCAGGGAAAGAAGCACGAGTTATATATATGGGCTTGGCACTGCAGATCAGTGACTGTCTAGGAAGCACTTGGGGGTTATCAGTTGGAGAAAAACGGGGTGGTGAAGAGGAGGCGGAGGAATAGGGTAAGATGCTATCGCTAAAGAAGAAGGATGTGCACCCTCCTGGTATGTAGCACAGTGCCAGGGACACCACGGGGCCCGGCACAGGTGCAGTGAGTCAGAGGTAAACTGTTATACCTACGGCAGGAGGTGGAGAGAGGTGGCCAGGAGAATGTGCCTGGTCGGTGGGATGCTTGGCCCAGAAGTGGGCAAGGAAGGAAGGAAGGAAGGAAGGAAAGAAGGAAGGAAGGAAGGAAGGAAGGAAGGAGTTGGGACAGCCACCAGGTAAAATCTATGGGGCTCGTACCTTTCAGTCCTGGGGGAGATCTTGGGCAGATTCAGCTGCACTAAACTTCGTTCTTGGAAGCAGGTAAGGTTTTACGGTCCCTGTTTTCCTGAAGATGTAATTGGAGCCCAAGGTTAAGGGGTGGAGTGGTTTGCCCAAGTCCATACAGACCTCCTGACTTCCAAGGCAAGCCTCTTTCCTGAAACTACCTGAGCAGTGATGAAGCCATCGGCTGAGGTTTCTCCAAGGAGCGAGTCAGCCTCCCCACGATTTCACAGTGACCTAAATGCCTTTCTTCTTTCAGGCTGTGGGTTGATCAAACGTCACCTTACACATGGACGTAGCCGGTGAAGAAGGTGACGGTGAAGGGAACGGGCACACGGGATCCTCAGGGTTAAAGCAAAGTCCCGCCACCCACCCCCTCCTCAGGAAGCCACCCCCTGGGCCAGCACCCTGGACTGCAGTGGGGTTTAGTCCCCCCGAATCTCGTCAGAGAAATGACTTCCTTTTCTAAAAGTTCAATACCTTTTCACTTTGCTAAATGCCAACTCGTTCTGTGTTTCTTTTTGCTGCAGACTCCATGGCAAACCCGTGGAGTGGCTCATTAGCCTGGACTGTTGGAGCCGAGCTGGTTCTAATTAAGGAGAATTAGTTTGCGGAGTTTAAACCGACGCCGGAAGTACTCTTCGCCCAGCCACACAGGAGCTTGATAAATGCCACAGCACAATTGGCAAATGCTGGCAATCAGAGGCAATAAAACCGCTAATGGCTTTCAACAATTCCGTCAAAAAAGGTCACATGTTAGTCAGGGGGGGATGAGCAGAGGGAGGAGTATCTCACCGGGAATCCAATAAATTTGCCTGATTTGGGGAAAGGAAACGAAGCGATGTTGAAGACAGGACCCCAGAGCAACCGGGTGTCCAGTAATCCTGCTGAATGTTCAAGAAGAACTTTAGTTCCCCATACCTTTTGTGACCTTTTGGGTTCCTTAGTTTTTGTAATAGGGATGATTGGTAAGTTTGGATTCGCAGCTATGAAAAACAGTGCTCCCGTTTGTAAAGCTCCAATTTTCTCCGTAACCATTGTCTCTCCTAGCGGATGCTCTAAATAACTCCGTGAGGCATTGAAGGTTAAGGCAGCGAAGTCTACCGGGGCTTACTTGTTGATCATAAGTAAGTAGTTGTAATCACAGGTTATTTCTTCCAATAATCCTGTGAGCTCTTCTTTCGAAACCTTGTGTCAGGCCCCCTGTTAATTCCAGCAGCTGGTGGGAAGGGAGAGACACCTTGGGGTGTGGCGTCACCACTCTCAGGGAGACAGGATGCACAGAAGATGAAAATAAAACCAGAAAAATGGGGAGGAAAATATAATCGGAAGAAAATGTAATTCAAACATTAAACAAAATGTTGACGAATATGAACAATTATCCATTTTTATAAATAGTGTTATGAAACACCCCAGAACTCAGTTGGCTTAAAATCATAACCACGTATTTACTCACAATTCTTTGCAGCAGCAATTGAGGGTGGGAGGTTCTTCTGGTCCCAGCTGGGCTGGGCCACGGGCCTGGGTGTCAGGTGACTGCTGGCTGGGGCAGCTCACCTCCCCCGGCGCGTCTCATGCAGCTCCCGTGTATCCCGTGTGTGAAGAACGGCAGCCCCGTTGGAACTAGACCAAGACCCAGGACTCGAACATGGGAAACGGGAGAAGAGACTTTCTTTGTAGAGGTGACTATGGACGTGATGAGCGTGGAGATGGTCTCTCGGAGAGACCTCTGAGACTGCTGAGACGTCCACCTGGGAACACCAGTGAGCGGGTCAACGTCTCCTGGCATTTCTGAGGGCTCCTGAGAGTTGGCCCAGCACAGGAGCCAGGGCAGGGGTCTGGGGAGGTCTGGAGAGGCCTCTTCACCCTCTGGGGGACACAGTCTGCTGTTGGGTTTTATGGCGGGGTGGGCATTCATTGGGAGCCACCATCTTTCTATATTCTCCCTACGTGGTGGTCATTTCCCGTATTATGAGCCATTTGGTCTTTCCCCACGAAGAGTCCTGCTTTCCCAGGGCGGACCCACAGCCTGACAGGTGTCATTCCTGGGGGCGCAGGGCAGAGCCCCGCTTTCTGGCCCACCATACTACCTAATATCCCTAAGTAAGTTCCTAGGTGGCCAGAAGCCAAGGCCACAGGGACAGGGGTGTGTTGGAGTGGAGGAGAAACGGCAGGCAGTGGCCGAGCAGCCCCATCCCCAAAACAGGCCTCAGCTTAGGTGTCTCTGGCGGGGCAGGGACCGAGCTCCCCTCGGGGCTGCGGTTCTGAGCGCGAGCAGGAAGGAAGGCAGCTCCTGACGTCCGTCTTGCTCTCCATGATGGGGGCCGCCCCCTGGTTTCTCTGCCCACCCCCTCTGCTGCCCGAACGTGGCCAGGAGACAGGGACATCAATTCTGTCAAGCCCAGCGCAGTGATTCATCTGTGTTCTCTGCATCTGAAATCAAATCAGAGTCAAATCTGATCACCGAGGAACAGAGACTCATCATGTCCTGGGCTTTGCTGGCAGTGCCCATCACTCTCTGTCGGGAGGCAGCCAGCCTGGCCGTGTGGGAGAGCTCGTACCGGGGTTTTGTGTGCCCAGCACAGGACGCCTGCAGAGGCAGCACCCGGTCCTCAGCTAGGGGCTGCAGTCGCGATATTCGGGGCTTCAGTTTTGAGGCTAGAGGCTCTCGGTCTTCAGGAAACCCAGATGTAGATCCAAATGCCAGGGCAAAAGGAATTCCAGCAACCATCGCAGGCAGGGGTCTTTGACAGTTGTGCCAGGAGGTGACGCCACAAAGCGCATCGGGGAAGGGCGGGAGGAGGGGAGGAGGGGCTGAGCCTTGCCCGAGACTACCCAGGTCAGTTCACTGTCTCGTCCAGGGCTGGCTCCAGTTCCAAACACGGCTGGAATTAGGATTTTCTAAAGTCAGTGTTTTGGGCAATAAGAAAAGTAAGCTTGTCTGTTAGAACCTCTGGTCTACGGAGGGTCACACTCTAAGACTTGGAAGTTTTGTGGGAAGACGTCCCATCTTTGCTCAGTGTGGACACATTTTCATTATTTCCTTTCGACTCTATTTAAAAATCTAAGCCCCACGCAGTAGGGCATCCTGCATTTCTTACCACTGCCTCCGGGACATGGCATAGACGCTCCGTAAATACGTAAGCAATACGTGTGAACCGTTGTGTTTTTCAGTCTATTAAATTTAACACCTCTGAGGAAAACGAGTTCCCAAGAGTGACAACCCACGGTGTAAACTTACACGTCCTTTGCTTTGGTCGTGAGAAAGAAATCAGCGTTGCAAGTTCAAGGGAATAGGCGACCGACTTGTTCTGTGGTCGTCAATATCTTCCTTCCTCATTTTTATTTTTAAAGCAGTGAAACTATTTTACCAAATAAAATAAGACTAAGGCTTACTCAGAGCCTTAGTCCATGACGATGCGCAAGCCAGGGCTTCGTTCAGAACCTCTCCTTCATTTATTCCGCACGGCGGCTCAGAGGGTATCAGATTCGCGGCACCCCTGGGAATGGGAAACCCGGTCCCTGCGTGGATGCCGACTGCACAGGGCGGCCGTGGGTGTCCAGAGACGCTGAGTCCACAAGCTCCTTTCACTCATTTTAGAGTTTTACTCTCATCTCTGGCAGGAGATGCAGCTTCTTATCTAACCCCCATTTTTTTAAACGCTTCGTCGCTATTTAGAAAAGTTATATGACGTCAAAAGTGATTCGAAGGTCAGTTACCTCTTTTTAAAACACGGCCATGGTCTTTTTCTGTTTAGAGTCGAACTGCAAATCAAAATCGGTGAAAAGATGTCAGGTTCATAGTCATTTTATCTGATCTTTTGTTTCACTCGACGTGACTAGATTTCTGGAATTGGGTAGGAAATTGAAATTAAAAAAAAAAAATCACAATGTTCCCTAGTGAAAACTTTCTTTAAAGAACAGACTTTGTTTTTTACAGCAGTTGTAGGGTCACAGCGAAATGGAGAGAAAGGCGCAGAGAGTTCCGTACGCACCTGCCCCTGCAGGCGCACAGCCACCCCCGCTATCCACGCCCAGACCAGAGGGCGCGTTTGTTACCATCAGTGAACCTACAAGGACACGCCATCGTCCCTCAGAGACCACGGTTCACATTCGGGCTCACGCTGGTGTTGTGCGTTCCGTGGTTTTGGACGAGTGTATGCTGACACGTAGCCACCACTGGAGTATCACGCGGGTGTTCCACTGCCCCCCAAAATCTTCCCTGCTGCATCTTTCACCCCTCCCTTGCCTCGACCTCCGGTGACCACCGATCTTTCTACTGTCTTTACTGTGCCTTTTCCAGAACATCAAATAGTCGGTATCACACAGTACGTAGCCTTTTCAGATGAGCTTCTTTCACTTAGTAACATGCATGTAAGGTTCCTCCGGTGTCTTTTTGTGGCTTCATAGCTAAGATCTTTGAGTGAGGGATAATATTCCACTGTCTGGATGTGCCCCAGTTCACCCACCTGCCTGCTGAAGGATGTCTTGGTCGCTTCCAAGTTTTGACAGTTGTGAATAAAGCTGCTATAGACATCCACGTGCAGGTTTTTGTGTGGACGGAAGTTTTCAATCCATTTGGTCATATACCAAGAAGCATGATTGCTGAATTGTAGGAGCAGGTTTCATTTTTTAAGAAGCTGCCAAACTGCCTCCCAAAGTGGCTGCACCATTTCGCGTTCCCACCAGCAGCGAACGAGGATTCCCGTCGCTCCACATCCTCCCAGCACGCGGTGTTTTCAGTGTTTAGAATTTGCATCATTCTGATAGGTACGTAGTGGTGTCTTATGGTTATTTTAATTCCCAGTTTCCTAATAACATAGGATGTTGAGCATCTTTTTATATGATTGTCACCTGTGTATTTTCTTCGGCGAGACATCCGTTCAGACCTTTTGCCCACTTTTTAATTGGGCCGTTCATTTTCTCATCATTGAGTTTTAAGGGTTCTGTGTATATTTTGGGCCACAGTTCTTGCTCAGATATGCCTTTTGCAAATATTTTCTCCCAGTCTGTGGCTGGTCTTTTCATTCCTTTGGCAGTGTCTTTTGCAAGTAGAAGTTTTTTATTTTAATGAAATCCAACTTACCGATTGTTCCTTTCACGGGTGGAGATGGCGTGGGGTTGGAGAAAGAAAGGACAGATGAGTGGGAGGAATTTTGTACATACGTTTACGAGGGGTACGGTTTTGTGCTTTCCTTTTCCTCTCGTGATATTACTGTCTGGCTTGGTATCAGGGTAATAACGGTCTCATAAAATGAGTAGGAATGTATTCTCTCCCCTTCTATTTTCTGGAAGAGTGCGTGTGTAAATACCATTATTTCTTCTTTAAAACGGGGATCATTTTGAAAAGCAAAATGTTTGGTGGAGTTTACTAGTGAAGACATCCGAGCCTGAAGTTTTCTGCGTGGGAAGATTTTCCGCTACGAACTCAATTTCATCCATATATAAAGGGTTACTCATGTTGTCTGTTTCTTCTTGAGTGAGGCCACACTGGCTGAGACAAGTTTTCCAAAACTATAATTTTCTCTTGAAAGCTCAGATTTTATCATTGGCAACAAATGCTGTTGGTTATTCCCCTCGAAATGAGCAAATGTCTGCTACTCACCCGGGTTTGAGTAACCAACCACGCTTTGCCCATCAGCTGTTCTTTCCAGTATCAATAATGCTCCATTGCAAAAGTGACTTGTTTTGCTTTCGGATCAAGCCACTGTCCGCGTGCCTTTCCGTGACACCACGGTGTCTGGTGTGCAGCACAGTGCACTTCCCACGTGGCCGCTGGAACACTGAAAAGACGTGGCCTCAGGGTGTGAGAGCGCGGAGACTTAGTAACAATCTAGCATCTCAGCAGGGCATTCTCATGTGCGCCTGGCAATCCGGCGCTGTCTGTTCTCCAATGTCCAAAATACATATCACGGTTTTTTCCTAGCGTTCTAGTTGCTTAAGGCAGGAGGGTAGATGTGGTCCCTGTTATTCTATCACAATCTTTCCTTCTTCCGGAAATTCTATTCTGCGACTATTGGTCTCTGGGAGTCACCCTTTAAGGGCCTTCTCATTTCCTTCTGGTTTTCATTTTGTAAATTTCTCTCTCTTTCTTGCGCTCGGTCCACTGGGCTAATAAATCAGGTCTCGGTAGTGCATGGCCGCCCACTTCTTTAATTCATATATGGGCTCTATTTTAAAATTCGACACACGTTTTTTGGTAAGCGCCTTGAGGTTCTTTGTGAGCTTTTCTTTGATCTCCTTAAGTGTTCTTATCGTCCTCTCTTCCAGGTGCTTGTCTTTCTTCTCCAGGAGTGACGTGGTCACCTGCCACCTAACGACGTTTTGGTCAATGACAGACCACGTATATGACAGTGGTCCCCTAAGACGCCATATTTTTACGGTTCCTTTTCTGTGTCAGATACACAAACACCATTGTGTCACAGCAGTCTGCGGCGTTCAGGGCAGTGACACGCTGTGCAGGAGGTCGCCCGGGAGCAGCAGGCCACACCATGGAGCCTGGGTGTGCGGCAGGCTCTCCCGTCTGGGTCTGTGTCCATGCACTCTCTGATGTTTGCACAACAACGAAAGTGCCTAGCGATGCGTTTCTCCGAACATATCCCTGTCTGTAAGCAGCATATGACTGCATTTTATTGGGCGCGTATTCTAAATGTTCTCCCAGTTCTTCCTGTCTCTGGCTGCTGGGCCCTTTTAGAGGGGCTGTAATTTTTATTGTTGGCTTGGCACGGTTCACATCTTGTTGCTACGGTTCACATCTTGTTGCTAGAAAATACATAAAGGTGGGAATGGTGATCCCTATGGCATCTTGAAAACGCAATTTTCACACTAGATTGACGATATCTTTTCTTCTTGGATATTGGATCCATGTCTTAACCCTTTGGGAGGATAAAGACTTAAGTAGGATTGGGGTCAGAGGCAATATTTCCCTTTTTGTTTGTGTAGGAAATGAGACTCCAGGTGAGGAAGCCCCTGCCTGGCATCCGTCAAGGGGCCGGAAGTGGAAACGCAGAGAGGACGTTGATGTCACAGCAGCGATCATCAGACATCTGCTGCACTCTTACCCGGAGCTGGGCACTGAGACAGGTGTTTACTCATGTGATTTTTATTATAGTTCCTTATGGAACTGAGTCGTCAGGTTACTAACATGACATTTGTCCTGTGGCGTAGATGGTTATTATTCCCACTTACAGATAAAGAATCTGTGTCCCTACCCGAGATCACATAGGCAGAGAGGGCAGGACTTGGGATTTTGATGCACACCCACCTGTCTTTGAAGTCCTTGATGGATCTCACCGGCCGCCCTCTGCGCTGCCCCTTAACACTCAGCTCAGTGGGCGGCTTCCACGTTTAGAAAAATCCTTTATGTTCGCTTGGTTTATGAGTGAACCTCCTCATCTCCTATACATCCTTCCCCCGCACAACAGCTCGGCTATTATTGTTCTTTTAATTGCTCTCATATTTAACGCTTCATTAAAGACACTGGTGGGTGGGGGGCTGCCGCCAGGTGACGGATCCTGCCCCCTTTTGCTGTGACCTTTCCCGCCCCTCGTCTTGCTGATTCACAGGTTGCTTCCTCATTACCATGAAACCCGGGGCAGAACAATCCTCTTTCGGTTGCCATTAGCATTTTCGATGTGAAGGTCTTCTGCGTGCTGGGCGTGGCACTCTCAAAGGCTCCACCGCAGACACTTTGTGTTTCAGCTTTGGGATGCAGCCCCAGTTACAGTCTCTCTCTGGGAGAACATCGAGGGACAAGCCCGACGCGTTGGGTACCCAGATGGGGGCTACCGCAGAGGCGCGGTGGCAGGAGGAGTCGGTTTCTTCCCGTGCAGTGAGATTGGCCAAAGCCAGGGTGGCCACCAGAGTCTAGATTGGCGGCTGTCCAGCAAGTTGTCCTCCCAACCACTGTCAACAGAAAAGAACCCAAACTCTAAAATAACTGAAAGAGGTTTATTCTGAGCTGAATGTGTGTGACCATGGCCTGAGAGCCACGCCCAGGCAGCCTTGAGTGAGTGGGCTTGTCGTGGTTGGCCACAGTTTGGTTTTATACATTTCAGGGAGACAGGAATTAAATGAGTATGTGGAAGGTGTACATTGGTTTGGCCCCAAAAGGCAGGACACCTCTAAGCAGGGAGTTTACAGGTGATAGATGGGTTTAAAGATTCTTTGATTTGTCATTGGTTAAAGTAATGAAGCTTTGTCTAAAGGCTTGGAATGTTTTAAGTTAAGGATGTCTGTCAATCAGAGACAAGTCACCGACATACTCAGACTCACGAGATCGACCAAGTACCTGGAAGACCGGCAGGTGTGGTTTAAGCTTTGCCTTGCGTAGCCTGCGGCCTGTTAATGAGTTACAAGGGACGTCTCCAGGAAGGTCGGGGGCCTGTCTGACCTCCCTTCTCATGGACAGCACCTCAGCTTTAGGGTATTTCTGGGGTCCCCTTGGCCAAGAAGGGGTCTGTTCAGTCATCCTGGGGGCTTAAGGTTTTATTTTAGTTCACACCATCTGGGGAGCCCCTACCCTTCACCCCTGAAGATTGAATCCCAGAGGGTTTTGATGGGTCCTGTCAGGTGTATTTAAGACAAAGGCCCCTGGGGAGTCTGAGGCACACCCTTGGGTAAGGTGGCACCAGCCACAGCTGTCCGGGGGGACAGGGCTTGGCATTTACCATCATTTACCCCTGAAGTCAGAGACCGGGAGTTGGCTCCATTCATGGAAGGTGCGTAGCTGGTACTCAGCAGGCATCACTGCTACTTGATCAGGTGCCGGGGGTGACCCTGGAACACAAACAGGAAGCGGGTTCAGCAACACAGAGGGTCGGAGTCAGGCACTATGGAAAAACCCCAGGATGCAGGTTTTAAGGCTGGGGCCAAATAGAAAGGCCCCAGGGACAGGTCCTCCTGGGAGGCCAGTGATGAAGGGCCTCGAACCCCTGACTGTGCAAAGCCCCCTCCCCCCCGCCCTGCTTCTGTGTGTTCAGCTTCACCACGGCCCTGCCCGGCCTGGCCTCGTCCCCCCAGTTCCTTCAGGATCCAGACAGCGCAGGAGGTCAGTCCACCACGGCAACCTTCCCATGTCCTGGGTAACAGCACCTAAGGGACGTTCCTCCCCGCCTGGGCCCCCAGTGTGCCCTTCCTGGCAACTCTGCCCAGAGAGATGAGAGGAAGAATGAATCAGCTCAAGGAAGGGAGGTCAGCGAGGAACTCGGCGGGCATGTGGGGACCCTGCCGTGATTAATGACATGTGTCTCTCTTGCCCGGCTGAGTCAAATTTTACACTTAGCACAGAGTGACCCCACTGCTAATTTAACTGCCTCACTCCCCAACCTGAATTAGATTCATCCCTGAAGTTTGGAAAGTGAGATAACGGAGCTGCCTTCCCCATCCGGGAGCCGGCGGAGGCTGGCATCAAACCCAGGGGAGGGAAGCCGCGTGGGCAGGGGGTGGCTTCTCCCCGACCCCTGCTGCCGCACCGGCCCTGCCGTGCCTTCCTGTCTGATCCCCGCTGTGGCCGAGACCCCAGCAGACCCCAACGTCCTCGCCTGCCCAGCCCCCAAGGCTGACGTGCAAAGCGATTCTCTTTCCTACGGGAGTGACGAGTCATTCATTCGTTTGCCTACGCAGGAAAGTGACATTCAGAAATTTAGCTTCCATAGATTTCACCAGTTTTCCCTTCCATGTGATTGTACCCAGAGCACTCTCGCCAGCTGGGCGTGAATGCACAAGTCCCACACGCGCCATGTCGTCAAACAGCACCCTTGCCAGGCTGGGGAGTGAATATCTCATTTGCTTCAATGGGCATCTCCCTGATTGTTAGGTAGGGATCAGGTCTGCAGGTGGCCAGTACAGGCCAGGAGTGGGGTTCCTAGGGGTGGAGAAGCCAGGACTGGTCAGGGGCAAGGACTGCAGGAAAACACGGAACACCTGACAATCACCTGGTGACATCCCACACCTCCCGTCAGCCTCCCCCAGACCAGGACAACACAAGGAAACCACCTGGGAGTCCTCAGCGTCTCTCTCCACTCGTGGGGACTGACCCGTTCCTTTCTCTGGAATGTATTTGCACTTTGGGTAGCTTCCTTCTTTCACTGTGTATAGTTTCTTCCTTTTCTGTAATAAACTGTCTGTGTGGGGTGGCGTTGTGTTTGTGATCACTCCATCATCGGCTCAGCTCGGACCCAGGACTCACCCTTGACACTGGGAACCAAGGACCAGGGAACGTCGAGACCGACCTAACACGATCACAAGTGAAGTTGATCTACTTTCGTACATTAATTGCACATTTTTTCTTCTTCGAATTGCTTTCTTAATCCCTTGCCATTTTTTTCTATTTTTTGTCTTTTTGTATTGATTTTAGGAGTTCTTTATCTTTTATGACTGCAAGTGCTTTGCTAGATACTTGCAATATTTCTCCTGGTCTAGTCCTTGACTTTTAACTGTGTTTGTGGTCCCTGTGACAAAGCAGTTGTAAATTCTAACATGGGCAGAAGTGTCAACCACGTCCCCTTTGGATTTTGCTCCATGTGCCCTGGCTACGAGGCCCGCCCCCAGATCTTCTAATACTTTCCAAATGTTGCCTAATGGTGCCATTTTTATTGAGGTTGTCCGTCTCTGATTTTGGGGGGAACAGTGTGAATTATGGATTTAACTGAACCTCCCCCTCCGGCGTGCGGCCCACAGCGCTGGTACCGGTTCATCGTCTGGTCCCTCCGTCCTGTGCAGCCGCCACCTCCCGAAATCGCATCCTCGCCACGTGCTGAATTCCACGTACACGCGTTGGTCTGTGCCACTGATGTGTCTGAGGTCACTGTTCTAACAGCACTATTGAGTCACAATGGCTCTAGAAGATTTGGAATCTACAGGGTTAGTTCCACATCTTGTTCTTTTTCAAAATTTTCTTGGCTCTTTTGTGCAGATGCACTTCCGAATCGGCATCGATCTCGGTGACGATTTTTTTCTGTTTGTTTCCACCCCTTTCCCAGCTTCATCTTTTCTTATTTCTACTTATCTCTTTAGTCTCTCTAGTTTCTCTCTCATCACCCCCTTTCCTCCTTTTCCTTTCTTTGGGGAGGTGGAGACACCCGGGATGGAGCTCAGAAAATCTGAGTTTTAGCCCAAGTTCCCTCATGAGCCATGGGACCTCGGGTGTCTCTGCTCTCTGGGTTTTATTTTTCTCTAAAATGAACTAGACGAATTCCGATTTCTGCTGTTCTCCCTTCACGCGGCAGCTGTCCGTCTCTGTTCCCTTATCCTTCCCTCTCATTTATTCGTAGCTCTGTGGGCCAACTTCCATGTCACAGTAGGAATAGTCCTTTCTCTCTGTCTCTCCACCTCTCCATCCCCACCTTCCCCCCCCCCCC
>RJWJ010029978.1:0-20240 GCA_004363605.1 Indri indri | reverse complement strand
GGATGAAGTCTGACTCACTGCTGGTTGCCAGGTGCTTAGGGTGGAAGGGTCACTGAGGTTGAAGTTGAAGATGACTCTTCTAGAGGGTGATCAGGTATAGGATTTGTGGCACGTAAGTATTGACATGCCAGAATATTCAGAAGGACTGGGAACAAGGCTCCCCAGGCAAAAATAAATCATGAGTCCTTTTTAAAAAACATGGCATTAGCACATCTCAGTTTCAACCAGGTTTTTTTTCAGTCTATAGAGCCTAATCTTTGCTGATGAAAGTTGCATAAAAATCTGGCGTTTGCTTGAAAAGGCTTGGTAACTAGGGAGAAGGGTGAATCTACCCCCTTAAGAATTCTTCACCTACATGGATGGGCAGTTTTCGAAGTTCCCTACTTGGCATGAAACATCCATTAAGAGTATTTTTCTACCTTTTTTTTTTTCCTTTTGCTTCATGTTCAATGACTGATTACCACACTCCTAATTTGGTTTCCACAGTGCCTTGGCTTTCTGAAGGAAATGTGCCAGAGAAGAAAGACAAATGTGTTTTTACTATGTTTCTCAGTCTTTAGGGTCCCGTCCCGCCCCCAACCCCACCTTGAACTAACCAAATTGAGTGATAAAGCATGTAAAGGTGGAGACCCTGGTGAGCCTGGGGCCCTGCCAATCCATGAGGTTTTGTTAGCTTTACATTTTTTGATAAAGGGAGAGAACCTTTGTAAAGTATCAGTTTGGAATGTCTTTAGGGAACACATTTATTAGACCGATTTCAAATAAAAGAATAGGTAACTGTAAGTATATTAATCACAGAGCTATTCATACTTTTGTTGGTTTAAGGAGAATGATTAAGTAAAACGTATATTTACATAATGGAATATTAGGATGCCATAGAAATGGACAGTATGGAAGAACATTTGTTAATAGGAATATTTTTTTTAAAGCAATGTTCCAAACATGTACTATAGCATTTTGTAAAAACTACAGAAAAAGAAAATAAATATAGGCTGGTTGCAGTGGCTCATGACTATAATCCCAGCACTCTGAGAGGCCAACACAGGGGAATCACTTGAGGCCAGGAGTTCAAGACAAGCCTGGGCAACAGAGAGATCCCATCTCTACAAAAAATTTTTAAAAATTAGCTGGATGTGGTGGTGTGCACCTGTAGTCCTAGCTACTTGGGAGGCTGAGGTGGGAGGATCACTTGAGCCCAGGAGTTTGAGGGCTGCATTGAGCTATTTTCTTTAGTCAACTTATGTTGCTTTTGTAGTAAAAACATTTTTAATTAAAGAAGTGAAATAATAGTACAGTACATTCTTGGAGTTAATTTTGAGTGTCATTAATCTTTAAAAATTTTTGGTTTTTGAATCAAACTTGTCTAGTGAAATTGTGCTTGTATAGAGCAGAACTGGTTAAAAAAAAAAACCTAAATTCACATCTAGCCAGCAGAGGGCAGTAAGAAGCTGATTCCAGGTGAGGGACCTATCAGTGAAAAATAGGAAGATGAGATAGGTTAAGAAGCACTGACTGACTACAGTGGATCCCCCCTAGAAAAATATCCTTCTCCCACTCTGTTTGGAAATTTGGGGAATTCTGGTCATAGGATAAGAGACTACAGGATGTTGTTGAGCTTTAGTTTACTACTGCTGGTTGCATTTGTTTTTTGCAACAAGTATCATTTGGATTTAGTTTAATAAAAGTTTTCGATAATAATACCTCAGTATAGACCTAATTAGCCTTGCCTTTAGATCATTTAAATTTTAGGTGATTAAATTTAGTGGACAATGTAATTTTATAGCTTGCATAACTATTTCTATTAATAATTAGTTGTGATTTTAAGTACTTCAATGAAGTTTTATAAATAAAATTAATAATAGCAATACTAATTAGAATTCAGTAACTACTGATGGACGTTGGTTGTTTTTCATCTTTCTTCAAAGGTTACTAATTTTGGTTAATCGCATTATGTATGAAATAAGTATCAAATTATATTTAAATGGTTCATTTTCAGAAGATGCCTATGGTAAATCATAATGATGAAAGCCAACTTGGCTTTCTCCTCACTTGGTCTGTATTCCTAATTCCCCCCCACCATTTTCCTTTTTCCTGTCCTAATTCAGGAATAAGTGGATCTCATTGTGAGATCTCTTTGTTTAATTTTGAAAGGTCTTATTTTTTATAAGACAATATTCATACTTCAAGGCATCAGCAAATGTTAATAGGATAAATATATAGTTTTGTTTTTTGCTTGTTGATTTTTTTCCTTCTTTATCTTCAAGATACACTCAATAAGTTTTTGCTTTTACAAAGAAATAAGTGAGGTTATGTTTAGATACTGCCCTTCAACTTGCTATTTTTCATTTAACAATGTATCGTGGACATTTTTCCATGTCAGCATGTACTCCTCGATCACATTTTAGATAGTTTCAATCTTTGTCTTGAAGAAGCAAGAGTATCTAGAACTCATCCCAGGGCTTGAAGTCAGATTGAACATTTTAGCCTGTATTGCAGAATGCACACTCCTTAGTTGGTAAGGTCAGTGGAGGGTAGTGTTTCATGATGTGCTTTGGGAACTTGTCAGCTGAGGTTACTACAATCATTTTATATATAATTAAAAAAATGAAACTCTATAACATATTCCTAGAAGGAAAGGTTTTGATCTGTAATAGTGGATTCTATGTTTTTATTAGGCATTTTTTCTTCCACTATATTGAGAATATGCCCAGAGCTACCTGAAGAACAAAAGATTCCAGAGAAGGCCTACTCTGGAAAATGGGCATCATCTGGAGAGTATAACTTCTACAATGTAGCTCCATGGAAGCATTGACTGTTCCGAGCTGTTATCCCTGGTGCTTCAAACAGTGCTTGGTGTGGTAGTCATTCAGGTATTTTTTGCTGGATGAATAGGTTTCACCTGCTTATTTGTTTATATGTGGGCTTTCTTCTCAGGCTTAAACTCTGTAGCCTTTTTTTGCCCTTTTACTTCTCATGTTCCTTTTTCTCTGGCAACAAAAGTGAATCTCTCAAGTTGGACCTCTTTCAGACTAGTGTGGTGCCAAGCTGTCTCAACTTCCTTTCTCCCAGCTCCACTCTAGGGAGCAGGGCAGAGAAACATATCCTATCACAATATGGGGTACATGGCTCTAAGGGTCTGAAAAAATAATTTTAAAAGCCATTTTGAGACCTGGGAATAGTAAAAAGCATGTGAATTCAGGGAAACTATTTTTATATTGCAATAATTTCTTTTTGAAGCCTATTTATTGAGACATATGCCAACAGCACAGGATTGTACGAATGATGTGAATTAAACCTTACACAAATGTAGTATTTGCCTTTTTATTTTTCCTTCTCTCAACTCAACCACCCCCCACTAAAATTTACAAATGGATATAAAAATCCTGTTTGTACCTGGTTGGCTTGTTAGAGAAATACTGAGTAAAAGGCCTGTGATAATTCACAGTGCTGCCACCAGGTTAAAAGAAGCAAAATTCACATAAAAAAATGAATAAATATGAGATCCATAAGGGGAAAATAAAATATTAACATACAAAATCCTAGAAATTAAAAACCGTGTTTTCTCTTTTAGATTTTATGCTGGATAAACTTGGTGAATTCCAGGGGTCAGCAGATGTTTTGCTAAATGGGTACATGTTGTGTCTTGCAGGGAGGTATTCACCCCTATTTGGGTCATAAAGGGATGTAGCTATGCTATTATTTTAGGAGGGACCACATGTATACTTTTTAAAAAGAAAACCTTTAATACCTTTCCCTACAAGCTGCATTTTGAAATAAAATCATCCCATTCAAAATATTATATTCCAAATTTCTATCACGTAAAGAGTAGAAAATTTTACTCTAAAATAATAAAAATAAAATATGAAAGATGCTAAAGTGCAAAATTGGAATTCAGAGCCCTATGTGAAGAGGAAATGATACATATTAAAACTTTCAGATTTTTAAATATGACCAAGGCATAAAAAGGATTCCGGTTATATTACCCTTGTTGCCTAGTGTTGTCTTGTGAAGTGAGTCTCATTCAAAGCAGTTTGAGTTGCCTCGCCACCATCTGGAAGTGGTTGGGTAATAGAATGCGGGGCAGATATAAGTTTAACATTCAGTTACAGTTTGAAACTATTGTGTTGGATTGCAGTAAAAATAAAACAGGTAAGAAATGAGCTGGTCTTCAAAGAAACTTCTATTTTGTGGTAAAACTGCTGAGGTGTTTCTCCTGTCATAGTGATGGGCAACAACCTGACCAGAAACCGGCCTGACCAATGAAGCCAGTACACCTCGCATCATGGCAATTTTAAAGTAAGTGTTCAAAGTTTATTTGCAGCAAATGAAGGTAACATTTTCAAAGCAAGCAGTGTTTCTGGAAGGGGGAAAAAGAGAGGAAGAGAAAGTGAGGGAGGGATAGGGGGAGGAGAGAGAGAGAAATGTTCAGTTCATTATAAATTAGTACGAAAGATTTATTTTTTTACTCCATACTGATTATTTTCTTGAGTTAAAAAAAAAAAAAGTGAAAAAAGTGCCAGCATTCAGCTTTTATTTTGGAAGGTCAGAAATTGCTTGATGTTATAAATCATTAGTTGAAAATAAGTATAAAATTGAATACTATGTGACCAATTCTACTTTTATTGTATTAGGCAGAAATCCAGTAGTTATTTTTTCTCTGGTGATCACAGATAGTCTCAATTGAAATGGCATTTTATCGAAGTGAAAAGTGCTCATAATAATTGCCAGTCCACAGATTTATATTCGTTGTCCTGAAAATTTTTCTTTGGGCAGGAAAGTAAAATACGTTTTCCTACCTATGCACTTTAACTCTGTCCTCCTAGTAAGATGTTCAAATTTGGAAATTAACAGCCAGGTTGGATGAGAGATGCAAACTGTTATTTTAGAAAAACAATGCATTTAATAATATTTATATTGCTTTAACTAAATTAGAAAATAGCTGAGCAAAAAACCCTCCCATACATATAAATAACATGTAAATATTTAATAGAAACAAAACCTGATAGAGTTGAGTGGGAGATCATGTAAACTGGTTCCTTTTAATCTTGTTCTGTGATTCTAGAATTCTATGAGTTTTTGATTTCTGCCTCAGTTACTTGATAATGAATTAAATAATTGTGCAAAGAAATAATGGACATTTCTTTTATCATAACATTTTGTTATCTTAGGAAATTCCCAAATTGCTTCATGTTTGATTTTAGTCCTTTGAAGAGGATCCACCAGGAAGGGACTCTTATGTAATTCAGGATCTATTTAAGACTATTTAGTGTTAAAAAAAAAAAAAAAGTTTATTATGTTTATATAATATCTATCACGATCACCGGTCAAAGTTAGCTTACTGCTAAATGATACAAAATTTAGGGAATTAAAGCGAACTATTAAAGTATTCTTCATAATGACATAACTGATATTCTTTAACACTGTCATCTAAAGTAAATATTAATGGCAATTGTGGTAAATTACTTTTCTGAGAGTAGCCACCTTGCCTCTGTTACCATGATTGGTTTTGTTATTTTCTGGAAGTTATTGTATGGCCTGATGAAATGTGACCTTCCTACTTTCTTCCTTTTTTTCTGGAGAAGATGCTTTCTCTTGCCTAGAGAGAATTTAGGCCTGCTGTGACAATGTCTTCCCACTGCAGATTCTACTGCAGTTAGAATCTGAGTTTTTAAGATGGAGGAGATCTAAGAAATGATCTCGTTTGATTCTTTCATTTTCCAACTGAGAAGACAGAGCTCCAAGTCCCAGGATATGCCCCAAGAAGCCTTTGAATACATGGTTAAACTGATTATAGGATGTGTCATTTTGTTGAAGATTAGAATATTCTGTATTTAATATATGTTGAAGGTTTCTATTTTGTAAATTAATGTTTGTATGTTGGTGAAGAATACCAGTGATGAGAACTATAAGCATGCTATGACTACATCAACACTTTTTAGCACCTGAAAAATAAGCTAACAATTCGTTTTGCATGTACAAGAGGCATGAACAGATGTGGAAGAAATCTGTTTATACAAAGCTAAAGCTAAAATGTACTAACATAATCTTCCACAGGTCATTCATTTGCACTGCTGTGCATTTGAGCTTTGCTGTGCAGCATTTTCCTGATCTGCACTTGTTCCATATCATCCAGACCCACAGCAGTGGTTCAGAATGGTAAAGTCTCCAGAAAGAGAGATCTACAACAGAGAGCTTTTTTGGTCCCTCAGTAAGGGAGCAACACAGGTGAATTAACAGGGCCAGGAGGTGCCTTTAAAGAAAAGGGAAGAGATAGGGAGCTATTTGTCCAGAAAACAGTGATTTGAAGAAAACCTGTCTTGAAGTGTATGATGAGGGAATATTTTACAAAAGATTTACAGCTACCTGCTTTGCCTTACCATCAAATAAAGTAAATAAATTAGTCTTAATTTTCAAAGGAGGTTACAAATAACTTTGAATGAGGAGTGGTGTCACTCATTTGGTGGGGGAATTGGGCTTTTCTTTTTATGGTAATACTGGTTAGGCATCCATTCTTCTGAGACTGTCAGCAGAATGTTGCTAATGCTTGCAATCCAAAAAGAGAATGTCTCTTAAGTATCTCTTTAACGAATGAGCATAAAACACAGATGCACATCCTAGACTAGAAGGTAATTTCTACTCTCAAAAATCTGTGGAGTATTGCATTAACACTCCAGTGTTACTGATTATGGCAAGAACAAGAGCAAAGGAAAAACTATATTCTATAAGCAGAACATTTGAAGATACGGACCTCTCTAGTGGATATGTTTTCAAATTCTAAAATTTAGAGATGAAAAGAATTTTTTGAAAAGCTTACGTATTTTCTTGTATCTGCTTTGGTAAAATTCCAAATTAATACAGTGTATATTAGCTAATAATATAGTTATTATTTTTATATAGTGCTTTACGTTTATATTATAAAAAACAGATGATTGAAATTTAGGTAATAATGAGAACAGTATTCAGAAAAATGAGGTGAACTACCAATTTAATGTTTAGGTAAAGACTCTAAAACTTCTCTAGAATAACTTCTATTAAAAGACATACCAAATTTAAAAAAATATTATGACATTGCCAATTTGAATAAAATTGGTTTTTAATCTATGGCTAAAAAATTTTATGAAAGAGTGACAGTCTCTAGTTTGTAGTTTTATCCAATTCTACTTTCCGTTCCTTTGGAGGGTAATTTCATAACATTATATTCAGTGAACAGGAGATGGCAGCATTACTTCAGCTGTTCAAAAAAGCCGCTCAAATTAATCCCTTCTAAAAAGAGAAGTTTAGGAGCTGACAGAGAGCAGAGTTTTAGCAGCAGGTGCTACAGTGTACATAGGACACAGGAATGTTTGTTTCCTATGTACAGTACATAGGAAACAAATGTGAAATAAAACTGTTTAATGCCTCTGAATGCTGCAGATTTTTACGCATATTTTCCAGTGTAATAGGCCCTTCCCTTGTAAAAATGAAATGGGTCAGATGTTGAGATTTTTATGGGATTTAGAAAGCTGTGCATGCGTAACAAAGAGCTTGGCTCTACAGCTGTGGGATTTTTAATCTCTTTTTTTTTAATGGAGTAGTAATTTTCTATGAACACAAGACACTAATCTTTATTTCTTCTTAAATTTCTAAGCATGTATTAATAATAGTGAATAAGGAACTTGGATCTCAGGTCAATAAAAATACATATATGAACCCAAACTATTAATTTCTGTTTGTTACAACTGCAATGCAGGAGAGAAAATACTAGATTATAAATCCATGGGCCTCAAAGCCTCAGCTCCTTTTTCGTACCCAATTTTGTATCTCTCCTTGAGGAGGCAACTTCTAAAGAACACAGATCTGTAACATGCAAACTGGATATATGTTGCTGAAATGCCTTTTAAAAATATGTCTGTAAATAAATTTACATATATTTTGTTTGTGACGAACTTGTAATGTTCTTTGTTAGCTTCCCAGGAAATCTAACCAGCTATGGGAAGAGTACCTGGAAAATCAAGGGTTATTAACTTTAAGAAAAAGAGGAGAAAATGAAGACTCAAATATTAGTTTTCTTGCTGCCTATGTTAGATTTTTACTCTAGTTAAGAAAGAAAAGATTCAAAGAATTGTTTTAAATTGGAGACTTGCATTCCAGCCATTATCTTCATTTTAACATTCTATATTCTTAGAAGTCTTGTTTAGGAGATATTTTCCCAAACCCTACTTTTAAAATATGGATTTCTGTTGCTCATTTTAGTTAACCTTTGGGCTTTAATTTCCTCATGTCTGTATATAATCTGCTTTGGGCAATGATTGCTTTTTTTATTCTATTTTGAGACAGCAACTCTTCCATAATGGCATAAATTTGAACCAAACAGAACGTTTTATTAATATGCTAACCCTTTTTCCATTTAAAATCTAAGGCTATCACATACATAAATATAGCTTTTACGGGTTCGCCAGAGACCCAAAGGTGAACCTGAAATTTAGTCTACCACTTGGCAGCTTATATCACTGGCAGGGTTACTATATCAGAAATAATGACTTGAGTGTGAGCTTGAATAAATGAAAACCATAGATGTTTAATCATAATGCAGTCAGAGGTTTATTCTGGGCTTTGTAGGGCATATCTGATTTTAAAACCCATTTTACCTTTATTTTTCAATATACTAGGTCTCCTCATTAGTGAACAAAGGCACTGGTACTAATTTTGACCCCCTTTGACATACTAAGAAATTTAAAATGGGATATTTGACAGAGATTCTTGGTGTATTTGTAGAGCGAACACCACTGAGCATCAGATTGGAGATTCTTATGGCTTCTATACCAATCCATTTGAAAAGTGGTAACTCAGGGGAATACAATGCCTTTAAAAATATCTCTATTGTGTCTGTGTATCTATCTATGTATATCTATATTGTGGTTGTTAAACACACACTAGCTTTATAGTCAGGGGAGCTTGGGTATGAATCATGGTTTTGCCAGTTAGTGATTTTTGAGACAATACAGAAATCATTTAGTTCATATGAACCTCAATTCTTGTTCTCTAAAATAGGAATAATAATACCTGTCTTATAATGTTTTTGTGAAGATTAACTGAGATGATGTGTATAGAGTGCTTTGCCTAGTGTCTGGGACATAAATAATGGTGGTTATTATGATGGTGACACAGAATTATCATAGATTTAAATATATATACTATTTTGAAAGAATACAATTGGATTACTTTTTCTTTGCAAAACCCTAATGTATATAAAGATAGTTTTAAGATCTGTTAAAACTCGAATATCCCCTATGGAATAGGTTATAACTTTTAGTTACACCGTGATTGAGACAATATATTTGTGTAACCTTCTCAGAAAAGTTTCATAAATAGCTTTCATAGGCCATGGACTTTATTAGGGTCCCAGTCCTAAGGGGTCCATAGAAGCTGCTCTAAAGATTATTTAGAAAGATTATAGAAAACTGTTCTGCCCAATGGGAGTTTATGTATGTTCAGACTCTTGCTCTTGGCTTCAGCTTTCAACTGTCTCTTTGTGCCTCTGGAGATAGCGTGCTTGTTAAGAGCATTGGTTGTGGCCATTTAGAGCCGTTGTTCCTCTGAACAGCATTTCCCAAATAGAACATTCAGTTTTGCACACTACTTACTGAGTGCTTTACACAGTGTTTTACTTTATATTTACATAGAACTTTTTTTTCTTTTTCGTTATCTAAGAAACAAAATAAGTTTAAATATTTCATTTCAATACTTACAAAGTCTAGGCCTCTGCCTTGAAAGCTTTTTGATGTTGAATCCTTTGTGTTTTCTTTCAATTACAGTTTAGGTCTTTGAGCAATGAGGTCAGGTAATCTTGTCCCTTGTTTTGCGTTCTTCTGCCCCTGCCCTTTCTTACCTCTTCTGGCTCCTCATTTGTACAGCCCACATTAGCCTACAGATTGCATATTTGATAAAAGATGTTCTTAGCCTTTTGGCCGGAGCCACCATCTTCCAGTAATTCGCCAAAATGACGAACACAAAGGGAAAGAGGAGAGGCATGTGATACATGTTCTCTAGGCCTTTTAGAAAACATGGAGTTGTTCCTTTGGCCACATCTATGTGAATCGACAAGAAAGGTGATATTGTAGACATCAAGCGAATGGGTACTGTTCAAAAAGGCATGCCCCACAAATGTTACCATGGCAAAACTGGAAGAGTCTATAATGTTACCCAGCATGCTGTTGGAATTGTTGTAAACAAACAAGTTAAGGGCAAGATTCTTGCCAAGAGGATTAATGTGCGTATTGAATACATTAAGCACTCTAAGAGCCAAGATAGCTTCCTGAAACATGTGAAGGAAAATGATCAGAAAAAGAAGGAAGCCAAAGAGAAAGGTACCTGGGTTCAACTGAAGTGCCAGCCTGCTCCACCCAGAGAAGCACACTTTGTGAGAACAAATGGAAAGGAGCCCGAGCTGCTGGAACCTATTCCCTATGAATTCATGGTGTAATAGGTGTCCCATACTTTGTAAGAAGCAATGGGAAGGAGCCTGAGGTGTGGGGACAACCTGTTTCTTATGAATTCATGGCGTAATAGGCATAGCACACTTTGTGAGAAGCAAAGGAAAGGACCTTGAGCTGCTGGAACCTATTCCATATGAATTCATGGCATAGGGGACAAAACTAATAAAAGCCGCTGGACTCTCAAAATGTTTCTAGTCATTGTGTAGAAGCGTGGTGGCCCCTTCCCCAAAGAAATATTTAAAGCAAAAAAAAAAAAAAGATTTTCTTAAGGGTAGAGAATATTCTTATGTGCTTTTCCCAATGGCCAACATGGTGTTTTGTTCAAAAGGTGCTTAAAAAGTGAGGAAATGAACATAAACCATGGTCACCCAATTTCATGGATTGGGTATGCCAAATATGATTTGCACTGCCAAATATGATTAGGCTAAAATGAGGGTCCTTCATTCTGGAAAGATGATAATTGAATACTGTGACAGAGATCATGGATAATACAGATTGAACATACATAGGCTTTTCTCCATTATAATTTAGGCTAATCCATGAAAAAATTAAAACAGAAAGCTACTTTACATATTGAATAGATAACACATTACACCAAGGGATGATATAGGCTGAAAAGAGAAGGTTTGAATAAATGTAGAGGCAAGATGTAGAATGGTTACAAAAGCTGCATGTTTTGAGTATATCTCTAACCTTAAAGGCTAGTGTCAGCTGCCACCACCTTGGAATCTCTGCAAAGATTGAGGCATACTACTGACTGGTAGGACCCGGGCTTGATAGTAGGGCAGTTGTTATGCTTTCAGAAGTTATAAAGAATAGAATGTATTGCAATTTTAATTTTATAATTATTTTGTCTTTGTCTCCAGCACCCTTCATTATCCTTACCTAACAAAACCCCAGTCCTGGTTCATACAACACTTCTCCTGGTCTGTTTCTGCATCACACAGCTGAACACCATTGCAGAAAAGCACACAATCAAGCCAACTGGTTTTATGTCAAATACATAAGGGTGTGGGTAGGAGGTTAGAAGTGGTGGTGGCAACTTGGGGACACTACTTTCTGATTGTTTCTATTTTCTCTTGGTGAAATAAGGAAGTAAGTTCATCAGCCAGAATGAAGGAGGAGGCTATGGAGATTTGGGGTGAGCGGAGACATTCAGGAGAGTGAGGGAGTGAATACACAGTGGATGTGATCCCATATTTCCTTAAGCTGCTGTCCCCACTTCTTAATTCCCATTTACAGCAAAACTCCTCAAAAAAAGTTGTCTTTGCTTCCCAATATTAGTTCTGTTTTCAGGTGATCTTGAAATCACTCTAATAAGGTATTCACTCTCAATATTTCTCGGAAATGTCTCTTGTCAAGGTCACTGGTGATTTACATGTTTCTAAATGTAACGGTCAATTCTTAATCCTTTCTTGACTTCTCAGCAGCATTTGACAGTTGATAATTCCCTCCTCTGTGAAATACTTTCTGTACTTCTCTTCTAGAATACTCTACTCTTCTGTTTTATTCCTACTTCATCGGCTACTTCTTGGTCACGTTACCGATTCTTCCTCCCGTCTCTGTCCTGGGTGTTGCAGTGTGCAGGCTTTACTCTCTGGATCTCTTCTCCATCCGCGATCACTTTCTTGGCGATTTTATCAATGTCTACATGGAGGGCTTCCAAATTTATGTTTCTATTCTAGACCTTCCTCTTGAACTCTAGATGCGTATACCTTACTGCTCACTAGCTCTCTACTGAGACGTCTAACAGGCTTCTCTAATCAAATTTCTCATCTTTCCTCAGAAAACTAACTCCACTCTTAGTTCTTCCCTATTACTGTAAATGATAACTCTATTTTCTTAATTGCTCAGGCTGAAAAATTTAGAGTCACTTACCTTCTCTCTTTCTCCTTTATTCCATACTCAACTGTGTCAGCAAATCCTATTGTTTTTACCTTCAAGATATAGTCACCATATGGTGGTTCCTTAGCACCTTGAGGGCTTCCATTCCAGTTCAAATCACTATCGTCTCTCACTTGGATAACTGTGGTAGCTTTCGAACCAGCATTTCCACCTTTGACCCTGACAGTCTGTTCTCCCAAACAGCAGCCACAGGGATCTTTTGAAAACCTAAATTAGGTCATTTTACTCCTCTGCTCAGATCCTCTACTGATTTTGAAGCAAAAGCCAGTCCTAACAATGGCCTACAAGGCCCTACATGATCTGATTGTTGGCTTCCTCTGTGATCCGCTCTCCTACTTTCTTCCCTCATTCACTTTGCTTTAGCTACCCTGGACTCTTTGCTGTTCTTTGGTAGCACCAAGCATGTTTCCTGCCTTAGGACCTCAGGACTTGCTGTCCTCTCTGCACAGAATGGTCTTCCCCTATGTTTCTGCATATGCACTCCATCTCCCTTTCGGGTTTCTGCTCAGATGATACCTTATTAAGGAATTCTCTTGATCACTCTATTTAAAATAGCAACCCTTTCCCATACTCTAGGACTCCTTTCCATATTCTCCACTTTCTTAATTTGTCTCTGTACTACTCATTACCATTTGATACCCTATATTTAAATTACTTGTGCATTATATGTCTCCCTCTGCTAAAATATAATTTTCATTTTTATAAACGGAAAAGTAAGGGAGGCCTTCCTGAGGAAGTAATTCTTGAATAGAAATATTAAAACTGAGGAGGAAAAACTAAATAGGCTGAGAGAAGAGAAGATCCTTGTAGGCAAAGGGAAATACGCATGCAGAGCCTTCCTCCTGTGGGAGGAAACAGGGTGAGAATGAGGGACTAAAGGCCTTCCTCCCTGTTAAGGGACCCCTGCCTGATGGCTGAAATCAAGGCTCAGCTCACCACACCCATGACCAGAAAGTAACTCAGTATTTGTCTCTCTGATCTCAAGTTCAAAGATTCTACAGAAGGACTTTAATACGGTCTGTTGGGTCAATGGACTAATTGGGGCAGAGCAGTATGTCTGGTCTGGCTTGGGTCACTTCCTCACCTCTAGACCAGTCCATGTAGTCAGGGAGGTGTGGTCTATGAAAAGATGACAGCCACCCTCAAACTCCATGTTATCATGGTGGAAAAGTACATTACCCCAGATGAAAGTGGCGATGCTACACTGATCAGATGCCCACTTTAGTGACCAGGTATGAGAGATTGTTTTGTAGTCCAGGAATCCAGAGGTTGGGGACACAGCCTTCAGGGAAGTAAGGAAGTGATGCCATGCTGGAGCTTTTGGAGAAAAAAAAAATCTTTAGAAATGATTTCCTCTATTAGGAAATAGCAAGTAAACTTAAAGAACAGTGATATTTTAGTTTTAAGTTGATTTCTGCTGAGTGTAGTAAATACTACGCAGACCCAGGGAAAGTCTTTTGCATACAAATCTATGTAAGTGGGTTCTGATGGAATTGACAAGATGAGATGTGTTCTCACTTGAGGAGAAGTGATTTGATAGAAGCCTGCAGGAGCGGTTGTTAAATCATGTATGGTGACTATGAATTGAACTGGGAGTTGGAATTTTTCAGAGAGAGAGAGGAAGAGAGGTGAGGGGGGAGGGAGTGAGAAAGAAGGTAAGTCATCGAGAAAATGAGAAAATGTTAGCACCATTTTTTCCTTCAAAATTTCAACATCATCTCAGGCTTGGGCTTGGTATGTTTTATTTGCTTCTCTAAGTCCATTTCTCTACCATTCTCCAGCTTCGGAGGAGGCTGACTTGAGTAAGCTGCATGAGCATCCCTCGTGTTCCACCAGGGGAAGACACCAGCAGGGTGGGAAGAGGGTGAGGCCAGAGTGTTTAGTCCCCAGGTTCCCGCAGGTTCAGCCTAGTCCTGTAGGCCTCTAGGGCAGCCTCTATGCTCTCCAGGAGTAGTAACAGCTTTCTGCTATCACTAGTCCTGGGATCCTATACTATCCCTGCTTGCTATTTTTGTAAACAATCCCTTTATTGAACTCTGCTCAATTATCCAGTTTGAATGTGCCATCCATTTCCTGCTTGGCCCCAGACTGTCATAAGGATATAGGGCATACTAAAGGAGCAGTTTGGGGAGCTAAAGAAGATGAGGGAGATTACAGATTGTTTTACGGAGTTGGTGTAGAGGCACAAAGACTAATCTGAGGAGACTGAGGTTCTAATGCAAAATGCCCAGCATAGAACATGCACAGTTACTGAAACTACACATCCGCAAATAGAGAATAAAGCAGTCTGGGTGTCAAATGGTCCAAATCCATGCTGATCACAAGGATGGAAACATGAATTAGGATATATTTTGCTGAAATTTACAGACTGATGATGGCCCTTCTGCAATTTTATAATCTCCAGCCAGCCAAAAGTTCATAAAAAGGTGATGATGATAACTCACTTTTTCTATTTCCTTGGCATCTATACCCTCCAGCCCAAATATCTCCTTCATGGTTAAATTTATGTAGCATGTTCTGTGATTCTTGCATGATGTTTATTTGTAAAATAGTATTAACAAATGGGCCACCACCAGTTCACCTGTGTCAGGAAATAGCTCTAAAAAGGAAGACATCTGTGGAGGATAAATGAGAGACCACTTATGCAGCCAGAGGAATCCAAAATAAACAGAAGGGGGAAAAAAATAAACCTGAGATGTTGCAGGATTTAGGAATCAATTTATACACCAACTCTACAATGGTAGAGGAATCTCTGGAACAAAAAAATGACATTCACCTATGATGGAGAGAGCAGGCACCTCAGGGAATCAGCACAGTCTTAGAAGTGTGGTGTAGTTTTATTAAACATGTGTGCATTGATTTTGCAGTTGTATTTACAAGTATGTGCAATGCTCATGGATTGAACATAAATTATTGTAATGTCTTAACTTAGTGCAGCACTTAACAAAGAGCTTTGCCTATTAAAAATGCAAACATTAGTTGAATGAATGAATAAAAATTAATCTACTGGAAAATGAGCACAAACTGTCAGAGTATTAATAAATTAACACTTTTATACTCAGTGTAATGTTTTCTTTCTTTGATTGTTTTGATTGGGCTTTATTAATTGATAATAGTAAGCCTATAAAGAGATATGTTGAGCGTGTTTATTTTGCTAAAAATTAATTGGTAGGATTTCCAACACTTTTTGGATCTATCCCCATAGGAGTTACAGATAAATTTATAAATTTTTAACCATTAATATACATCCATTGGGACTTGTGCATATAAATATACAAACCAGATGCTCAAGTTTTAAAGTTACTGCTCATTTCCTATTTGGATCCTGAATTTCCTTGGCCACTCTAAGCTAAGCAAAAGTATAGATGACAGAGCCGTTAAAATCCAATGCCTCTGTTGGATGGATGAACAAGTACAAGATGTAGTCCCAGATGGAGGATATCTAACATCGTCTTCATGTATTTATGAATTTGCATATTAAAAATTTCCATTTTAAGTTGAATTATTAGAATTTTACTAATGCCTCTATAGTTGCTTTAAAAGCCGATTTTGTGCTATCTGTGATTATGGGGTGAGAGGAAAAAATGAGAAAATGCATTTCAGGAAATGTGATAGATTCATATATAAATTCATATATAACTTTAGGCTTGAGATGAAAAACTGGACTCCTATAGAATTTTTTATGAATTATAATAAAAGTCTGCAATCTGATACCTCACACATCTCCATTAACCTCTGACATTGAATTTGTTCTATTCTTATTGTTTTTTCATTGATACAAGTGTTTGGTGAGGAATTAAGGTGCTTTCCTTCACAAATGTTTCATTTGATTTACAGCATTTTGGGCTGTGATATTCCTGGTTAGAATACTTTACTGTTGAAGCCTTTTAAAAAAAATTAGTTGAATTCCCATAGGAGAATATGCATCAGTTCTATGTTAAGCTCTTTGTTCAGACTTATTATTTCAGCCTCCAAAATGTGTTTTCACTAACCCAGTAGTGTGATAAATGCAAGAAATGTGTGCATAGCTTAAAACACTTGGAAATACTTCTATTATGTGCTTTTACACTGGGAAGTTTACTTTCTTGGTAAAGGTATTTCTATTCCATACTCCATTGTCCCATGGGTTTCTGAGAGGTGAGCATGAACTCTATGGAAATTCCATTTTTGCACTTAAAAACTGAAGTTACATGGCAGACAGCTTTTTACTCTTTTCTAGTTAGAGGAGTTCTCAAACTTTCTCCCTTTTCGAGTGCATGAACATCAGTTTCACTTATTTTCCTTTGAATATTTATATGCACTTCTTTAACTCAAAGCACATAAACCTTCCAGTTAAGTGTCATATGTATCCTGGGTTTTCCATGACCTTTCATTCTGCTTCTTGACCTTCCTAACCATTTACTTTCCTTAAGCACATATTAGTTGTGAACTTTCAAAATATAGCAGCATAACCAAGACAGTCTACATCACTAAGACAGTCTACCCCTTTTTATGTTCTATATCTGCTCTTCCCAATATGGTACCCAGCAGCCATGTGTCACTATTGAGTACTTGCAGTGGGGTTTGTCCAAATTGAGATGTGCTGTAAGTGTAAAACACACATTGGATTTCTAAGACTTAGTAGAAATAAAAAGGCTGTAAAATAGCTTATTAATAGTTTTATATTGAATACATGTTGAAATGGTAATATTGGGGCTTATTGTCTCAAATAAAATGTTAAAGAATTAAAAAGTATTATTAAAAATTTTCATTTCTTTAAGTGAGCCTACTAGAAAATGTGGCTCATATTATGTTTTGTTAGACAGCAGTGCTCAATATCAATCTTTCTCAAAGCTAGTTACCCATCAGAAGCATGTGGGAAACAAAACAAAACAAAACACCCTACAGTTTCCTGGTCCCTACTCCAGACCTACTAAATTAGAATCCTGGACATGAGTCTTAGGAATCTGTATTTTTGGAAACTCTCCAGATGATTTTGAGGCAGTCAGTTAGTAGAACAGCACTGGAAAACTTCTACTCTCTCTATCTGATCTTTTTTCACCACGTCATGGCAATGGTTTTGGTCCCGGATCCCATATGCTACAGGAAGTACTCTTTCATGTGACTCCATTTGGTTGTGAGAAAATCACAAAAAAATAAGCTCTTACCTGCTTGCTAAAGTCATTTATTTCCCTTAAGGTATTTAAATTTATTTTCATACCACTTTATTTTTTAATTGACAAGTAAATATTCTGTATATTTATGGTTTACAATATGATGTTTTGGTATTTGTATATCTTATAGGATGGCTACATCAAGCTAACTAACATAGATATTACTTTGCTTTTTTTTTGTGGTAAGAACACTTAAAATCTATCTTAGCATTTTTAAGTGTGTGATACATTGTTAAACTGTAGTCACCACGATGTACAGTAGATCTTTTGAACTTTTGAAATTTTGTGTCTAACTGAAATTTTATGTCCTTTGACCAACATCTCCCTGTTTAAATTCAGAATTGTTTAAGAAGGGGCTTATTGACTAAGGTATTTGCGTAATGCTGTGGAAACTGTCTTATCTAATTCAGCTGGGACCAGCAATGGTCACTTACCTTTTAAAATTCTGTTTAGAGGATGGGCGAATGAGGATTCATATATCAAACATTTTATTTTAACTTAAAAAATATGTACAGACATTCCATTGTCAATCTTTTGACATAGGGCTAGCATTTTTTTTGACATACTAGTTTGCTGATTGGAGCTCTGCAGTATCTTTCTTCATAAGCAACACCTAAAATGTACCTTTTACAATTTTCACTTCCAGTTTCTTTAAAATGTAGAAAGATCTTAAAGTACTGTGAAGGAAAGCGAGTGTAGCACTTTCCAGATTATTGTGATTTTTTTCTAACTTTCTATAATTTTGTCATTTGATTTGGCAGAAATTGTTTTTCTACTTATTTATTCAAAGTACTTAACTTAGTTTTCATGGAGATAATTTTTTGGTTTTGCTTTTATATTTCACAAGTTTACATCTTAGCTATTAAATTACAAATGTTAACAGTTATAATCATCATAAACAGTTTTGGGAATAAATTTATTTGACTTTTGTTAAGCATAAAACTCAACTGGCAGGAGCAACATTGTACAGGTCTTCTAAGGTGTAGTCTGTTGTTGAGAACACTTAGAATGTCCTGAGCTTGATTCTACGTGTTTAACAGAAGGAATAGATGGCATGGGGAAGTAATCTGGCAAATCAGTTCATTGAAGGTCATTAAGAGAAGCTCTACAATAAAAAATAATAATGTAGTGACAGCAACTAATATTTATTGAGCATTTACTATGTGCCAAACATAGTCACTTTATATGTAATATCTCACATTGCACTCTGATGCATGGTTTATAATTGGCTTCATTTTACTCGTGAAGAAATAAAGGTTTCCAGAGGTTAAGTCGCTTAAGGTCACCCAACTTTAAGTTTGGAGATAAAATTCAGACCCAGGCCAGACAGATCCAAGAATCCAGGATCAGCTTTTAGCTTCGAAAGCCTAACCTTGAGGAGAGGGTTCATGTTGTCCCTTGCTGGAGATCTCACTTGGCCTGACATTGATCTATGGGGTTGAGTCAAGGGCACAGACTCTGCAAAGCAAGCAATCACCATAACAAATAACTTGCATGTGTGTCCTAGATCAGCAAACAACTCTATCAGCCCTCTTAGATTATGATGAACATCATGTAATTAATATATTTAATGCCTTAATCCAATCAATAGATTGGTTGTTTTGAAGCAAACTTTGCTGAGAATATTATTTGAGCTCGGGTGCAGGCTTCAAAGAGATAAATAAATTCTTATCCTCATTTCTGGACACTCTATCCTGGGATTCCCGAAACCAGGTATTTATCATGCTGTCTCCTTTGTGGTGCTTTTCCTTGGCGTGATGAATGTGACTTCCTGGCAGGGCTGTTTTACACCAGCCTCGAGGCAGAGTCCTTTTAGCTCAAAGAAAAATAAATTGGCTTCAGAAAGAAAAAACCTGCTGTCAACCTTTTAATCCTTCCTTTTCCATCTTCTTTTTCCTGGTACCATGCTTACTTCAGTCTTCAGGGATCCATTGTTCATTTCTAGAAGAGCATCAGATGACCCAAATGTGCACTCTGAGTGCCTTTTATATGCTTCGTCACACCCATATTTGTGTATGATAATCACCCATGGATCAATCACTTAAAATACTGCCCCAAGCTATCTCTGCCTTTCTCACAACTTTCCTCTTGCAGGAAAACTGCAGGGGTAGCTTTGCCTAGGTGTCATTTGGTAATAAAATATTTTTTCAAAGAAGTTTTTCAGTGAGCTACGAAGCACTTATAGCGATTTATACCTATTTTCTTGTCTTTGCAAGTGAATAATGGCATTTACTTTCTTTGAAGTATATTTATGTCCAAAGAGGTTATTCTACTGATTTGGTGGATATAGATTTTCTGAGACTTTACTTTTAAGCCTTCCACATTTGAAATTTTTTTTTATAGTGTTAATTTTGATCTGAGTGTTAAAAAAATCAAGCTGTATAGCTTCTCTTTTACACTGGTAAGAACAATCAAAATTATTCTGTGAAGTTTTCAGTGCATAGACTTGTTGCCAAGGAAGTGAGCAACTTTGTGAGAGCCTTTAACTCAGTAGGACTTAGACTGGCTATGCCATGTCACTTGAAATTAAAGACTTCTGGCTGCCAGAAAATAAGCAGTTGCCACCAGTAAGTCCAAAAGAAACAGGAATGCTGAAATTTCTCTTTCTGTGAGGCCTGTCTCTGGGTGTCTGTGAGACAGTATTAAACATGCGTTTCATTTAATTTTAAGAATGTTAGCTTCATGGTTAAATCAGCCTTGTAGTGAG
>RJWJ010029977.1:0-20237 GCA_004363605.1 Indri indri | reverse complement strand
CGGGGTGTGTCTCGTGTTCTGGTAACCTATGGTGGCTGGAACCTTTTTGGGATTCCTGAGGGAGAAGGACTTGGCGTCTGGCTTCTGGTGCTGAGAATGACCATGGTGCTCCCTTTGAATGTCAGTTACCAGCTGCTTATGGAACCTAAAGCAACAAAAGGACATCAAGGACTTCTTCGTCTCAAGCTGTGCAAATGGAATCTGTCCTGTTCAAACAAAAGAGGGATAGGAAAGCCCAGCCCCGCGGAGGTTCGTCCCGCCTTCCGGCTCTGCGGAGGCCAGCCCTGGGCAAGAGCACCCCCTGCAGACACCCAGCGTCATTGCCGAAGAAGCTCTGTGCTGACTGAGAGCCGCTGCCGGGTTCTACAACCGCCAATCAGGGCAGTCTTCTCACACCCTGCCTGGGGGACTACTTCGAAAGGAGAACGAGGGACCTCATCCCAGTGGGCAGAATTAAAGGCAGTATCCGTGACTTGAACCTGGGCTCTGGTAATCACACAGAACGTTCTCGCCTGTGTTCGTATTCCTGGGCTGTGGTTAATGTTTAGGCTACTGGCTTGGCTGCTGGCATTTTGCCTGCATAGGGCAAAATGTTGTAGATTCAATTGACTGGTAATTCTCACAGAATTAAGTGCTCTGATTGCTCATGTGGATGCCATCAATCCCTGGTGAGAAACCCTGTGGAACAAAGCTGTCCATGTTCTGACAAGACGAGGGAGGCAGACAAGTGGGCACATGAACAGGGCGATCATGGAGGAATGGCTGCTGCGTAGGCATGGATACCAGCCCAGGGTATTTAATAGCCAACATGCTACTTTGAACAAGCCTGTGAGGCCGGCCTTTCTCTCCCCACTGCTGTGCCTGGAGGCAATGGCCCTGCCTATTGCAGACAGATTATATTTCGCTGCTGTCTGGCCTGTTAGGTCCAAAAGTATGTTCTCACAACAATTAATGCTGAATTGAGTAAAAGCAATCATTACAGAATCAACTCTTCGGAAGCTGTGTGGAAATATAGCATTCCTGATTCCTAAGCATCTGGTTTGGAAACACAACTTCACAGCTAGCATGATTCAAGAATGGGTTTATCATCTAAACATAAAATGGCCCTTCCAACTTACCCATCTCCCCCAAGCAGCAGGTAAAGGGAAGATGGAGGAATGGACCCCTCATTTCATAGCTGAGGATTTTCGCTAGCTCACGAACATGCATGAGGAAGCCTATAGTTCTATCACAAGCCATCTGCTCTCATGATAATTACTCCATGGTGGCAGGACCAAAGGGTGAGTAAAAATAATGGGGCACAGGTAAGAGTCCCACCAATAAATGGGCCAAACCCCCAAGTATATCTGCTGGTGCCACCTGGGAAGGGACCACATAAATACAAATAAGGAGTTTTGAACTTTGCTTTGATAAAGCACAAGTAAAGGATTGGAACAAAGAGCGGGAAAAGAATTGTGATTTGGGAAAAATAACAAGTAAACATATGAGTCTAAAATGAAATTTCCCCCTGCCTTTTGGGTTTTTACACGATGCTGATGATCAATTTGATGATAACTCACTGAGTAAACTGGAACAGGAACTTATGGTTTCACAGTGCACCAGAAAGAATAAAGTAAAAATGAAAACTCCTTTTAACTAAATGTCAGATAAATTATGAACTAATTATCTGGGAGTCAAATCATGAAGGGGAGGAGGGCAGCCCAAGACGTACTGAATGTGACCGTAAACACAAATTCAGTGCCCTCAATTAAGAGGTCTTTGGTTGAATTTTCATTTTCCAGTATAGCCACTCTTACCCTCTTTCTTTTCATTATGGCTCCTCCTGGTCAAAGACCAGCCCTCAATATGCGTGGGATTATTCCCTCTAATGGAAGCAGCACAACCTACAGTTTGAGGTGGCTCCTCATGCATCAGTTGTAGACAGACTGAACACAAAAAAACCAGAGTGGAATGTGTATAGAGAATAGCCACATTCAATTAATTCTAATTAATAACACTCAATTATAGTGCAAATTTGCAGTGCAAATGAGTGTAAGCTCAATTATGGAAGGGTTCAACTATTGCAGCCTTTGGCAAAAGTAATTGATGGACTGAAACAAATGCCAATAATAATTGATCCGTGTAAAGACCCTAAATGACTGAGTATGATTTTTTTTTAGTATAGTAGTGCCCTTCTAGTAGTAAAAAAAAAAAAAAAAAAAAAAAAACACATTCATCACTTGTAGTCTACAGTAAGTTTGTTTAACTGACTCAGCTTGGGAAACTTGGAATTCTGTTCCTGCAGATTGTGACAGTGGGTGCCATATTGCACTACTCATTTGACAGTAGGAAAAGATTGGACAATTTTACCATCCAGACAAAAGACTAAGTAAGTATCTTCTCTGAGAAATCTGACTAGAGTAAGGGAAGAGAGCTAAAAATATTTGCCCCATTCGTTTCTTGATGAAACACCCCACACAGATTGTCCTACAACAGATTTCACAATTGATGAGCTACACCCATGATTTCAGAGCATCTCTTTGGGTTTTTAGGCTTCCAACTTTAAAAATGAGCCAGCAGACACAGATGACAATCTCTGATATGAAAGATAGAGGCCAAAACTAACAGAAAAAAAGAAACCTGGATAAAACAGAAACTTTACAGAAGGAAAGAAAACTTCAACAACACAACTGAAAACAAAACGAACAAAAAACCCCACACCTATCCTCAGAGAGATAAGATATTGAAACCATAAAATAAGAAAAAGCTTCCATTCAACTTTAGGAGTTAAAAAATAATTATTCTACTTTTAAAAGATGTTATTTAAAAGAGAATAGTCAAGGCTGGGCGCGCGGTAGCTCATGCCTATAATCCTAGCACTCTGGGAGGCCAAGGCGGGAGGATTGTTTGAGCTCAGGAGTTCGAGGCCAGCCTGAGCAAGAGCGAGACCCCCGTCTCTACTAAAAAAAAAATAGGAAGAAATTAGCTGGACAACTAAAAATATATAGAAAAAATTAGCCAGGCATGGTGGCGCATGCCTGTAGTCCCAGCTACTCAGGAGGCTGAGGCAGTAGGATCGCTTGAGCCCAGGAGTCTGAGGTTGCTGTGAGCTAGGCTAACGCCACAGCACTCACTCTAGCCCGGGCAACAGAGTGAGAGTCTGTCTCCAAAAAAAAGAAAAAGAGAATAGTCAAGGAAAAAAACCAGAGATCTTGGAAATTGGAAAGAAAAAAATGAAAAACTCTTTTAAAAGATTGATGATAAAGTCCAGGATATTACTCAGAAAGAAAAGCAGAGACCAAGAAATGAAAATAGGAGAGAAAAGATATGAAAAATTGAAGACTTGCACAGAAGTTTCAGGGGGACAGAAAAGAGAAAAATAAAGAAAAATATTATTTTTGAATTATTCTTTAAAATTTCCCAAACCTTAAACACATGGGTTTTCAGATCGAAAGGGCCCACTTAGTGCCCAGCACCAATGGATGGAAATTAACTCACATTATCATGAAATTTCAGAACCCTAGGGATAAAAAGAAGATCCTTTAGTTTTCCAGAGATAGAAAAATAGGTCCTAAATAAAGGAACAGAAATCAGACTGGCTTTAGGTTTCCCAATAGCAATACTGCAAGCTAGAAGACAATTGGAAAATGCCTTTAAAATTCTGGAGGAAAATTATTGCTAACCTAAAATTATATACTCAGGCAAATTATCAATCAAGTGGGAAAGAAGAATAAAGATAATTGCATAATTGCAAGGGCTCCAGAATAAGTTTCTTATGCAACCTTTCTTGGGAAGCTACTGGAACATATGATCCATCATAAGGAAGGTGAATTCAGGAATGAAGAAGATAAGAAGATATAGGATCTAGTAAACAGGAGCTTCAACACAGGAGAGATGAAGGGAATCTTAAGTATATGGAGATTGGAGATTCCATAGTGAAAGTGAAAAGACATTTCAGATTGTCAGCTGTGCACCAGGCAGGAGTGGATCCAGGTTTTGTGGGGCCTACAGCTTATACAATTTGGGGATCCTCTTTAAAAAAATAAAATACAAAATTAAGTGTGAAAATGAATATTTATTAACAATGATAAAAGAGATCACAACAAATAAAACGTTTTTAAAAGCCGACAAATACCACAGACATCACAAAATCCAGAGAAATAGAATATTTTTATGAATTAACTGCTTGATCCATGTTATAGAAGAGTTATAGAACTCTTTTTTCCTCTGTATTTTTTGGCTGCATACTTTTCCCCCCAACAGTTTATTATGAAACTTTTCAAACCTATAGAAAAGTAAAAAGAACTTTACAGTGAACACCACATACCTATCCCCTAAATTCGACCCTTAACATTTTGCTATACTTGTCACAAATCCACCCATCTATCTACTCCTCTAACCATTCATCAATCCACCTCATTTTTTTGATGAATCTCAGACACAACAAGTTGCAGACGTCAGTACAATTCTCTCCAGTACTTCAACATGCATATCATTAATAAAAGATCATATTTGTTTATAATTCTTGCTTTTTATTTGAGGTAAAGTTTACACACAATGAAATGTAAAAATCTGAAGTGTAGGTTGTATGCTTTTTATTTACCTCTTCATTTAACAATGATTTTGGGATATCGTTTTTCTCTAGAAAGAATGGGAAGATAATTATGGTCTTTTTCCTAGCATGGTTAATCAAAATTTGTTTTTATTATTGATAGTAGAGATGTATAACATAAGCAACTCTACATATACATAGTACAGATACTGTTTGTAATACTACTACAGATTTATGTGGAATTCTGATAAATTCTATTTCTGTTTCCCACCAAAAAGGAAAAAAATGCACAGTGTGTTTATAATTGTATGTGTTGCATTATCCAGTATATTCCTGATAGGTGAGAACTTTCATTTTAAATAGGCATTCACGTCGAGGCTCTTTCAGCCTCAGGGCCTTTGCATTTGCTGTTTCTTTTGCCTAGAATGCTCTTGTTTCAGATCTTCACGTGAAAGCTCTTCTCACTCAGTACTCAGCTCAATTCTCCCCTCACCAACCTATCTAATGCCCCTACACCCATCTTCACTTTCACCTTCCATACAATATTTATTTTCTTTTAACACTCATTCAATATCTAAAAATTACACAATATATTCATTTACTTACTTTTTTATTGCCTGTCTCTCCAACTAAAATGTAAGCTCCATGAAAGCAGTAACCTTGCCTGTTGTGTTTATTGATATATATCACAGAAACAAGAGTGTGACCGGTACTAGGTTGGGTACTTAGCACTAGGTTTGGCTCTGAGAAAATGGCACATAGATTGGTTACTTTCATAGGGGAGAAATTGGAGGTTGGGTAAAGATTTGGAGTTTGGGTCATGACTAGGCCCAGTGAGAGGCCACAGTGGAGAGCCCTAAGCAGAGCAAAGGCCCTGTTGCCGAATGCAGGTTGAATGCAGTTTCGGCTGCCTCCCACCTGAGAACCAAGCACAAGAGGCAAGTGTTGGTGAAAGAAAAATGGTTTATTCAAGTGTTGGCAGCCTGAGCAGATGGTGGATTATTGTCTCAAAGACCATCTCATCTTTCTTTGCTTACGAGCAACTTATAAAGGGAAAGGGTGAAGGGGGTTGGTGGCAGAAAGCAAGCTTTGTGCAAGTCATCATGACTTGCTACTGTGGTTATCAGCAAACAAACAATTGGTCGTCTGGTGGATCTTGTCATCAGCACTCTGCAGTTGACCTATTCCGGACTCTTGATCTGTTTTTCCTTAAGGTCATTTTTCAATCTTCTGCCTGGAAGCTGTGTAAGCAAGCAGCAGGTTCATTTTAAACTTTTAAGAGAGAACAGGCTGAAAGCAAAATGGCTTCTCTTTATCTAGCCTAGCGTTATAGTTGAATGGCCCTTGGGATGCACTTACAGCCTTGGGCACCTAGGAGTGACAGGTGGCACTCAAATGGGCCTTCCTCACAGTCCTGTACATTCTGAGCCTTACTTTGCATCATTTGCCCTTTTATCAGTTACATCATTCCTTTTGACCTAGCAAACTTCCTTGTAGGAATTTATCCTTTTGCTATACTTAAAAAGAGTTTGGCAAGCTATACAGGCAAGGAATTTCATTCAATATTATGTAAATCATATAAAACACTGGAAAGAGCCAATGGGTTCATCAATAATGTTAAATACATTAAGATGCATTCATATCATGGAATACAATGCAGCCATGAAAAACAATGAAGGCTTATTAGGTTAAAAAAATCAATGTAGATTTCTGATTTATTCATTAATCTAACAAATATTTATTGAGCACCTAATACATTACAGACACTGTTCTATGAACATGAATACATGTGTGAAAACAGGATTCCTGCTTTCACAGAACTCACATTTTAGCTATTCAGGAAATATGAAAAACTTTATTATCTGAACAATCACTGCTCTCAGCATAAATACCTAGGATGTTGGATGAAAACACAATAAACATAATCCTAAATACATATTTTAAAGGGTAGGCCTCCAGTGCCACTCCGATTCTGGAGCCTTTGTGTTTTCTCCTTCTAGAAATTTATAGGGTTACTTCTTTGTTCCTGATGTTCTGAAACTTCCCAGTGACTTGCCATGATGTTACTCTATTCAAAACCATTGTGCTGGGTATGGATGGGCTCTTTCAGTCTAGAAACCATGTCCTTCACTTCTTAAAAAATTTTTTGAATTTTTTCCTTGATAATTTCTACCCATCTATTTTCTTTGTTCTGAGATTCCTATTATTCAGAGTTTTCACATTTTAATTTTCTAAGAGCATTTTTTATTCTTAAACGTTCCTTTTCCCTAGCACCCATTCTTTCATGGATATAATATCTTCATTTATCTCTTCCAAGGATTTCAATAACATTTTTTAAAGTTCTTTCCAACTTTATGACTTCTGTCTGTTTCTTCCATTTTCATTTTTGTTTTAGTCTCTCTTTCATAGCCTTTGCCCAAATATCTGTGCATAACTGCCTGTCTATTCATATTTAGGAACAGGTTACTAAAAATATGACTGGAAGTTTTATGCATGTGTGGGGTGACCTAGCTGTATCATTCTGTTGGGGTCTCACCTCTCGGACAGATTTATTTTCTTTTAGGCTGGTCAACCTCTCTGGAGAAGAATCTCCCAAACTCCTGCCTGGGGGGTATAAGCCTGGCCACCGAGGTTCTCAGAGCCAAGGGGAGAAATGGACTAGGATATCCTTGTTCAGTATGTAGACTTTGAAATAACTCTCTCGAATGCAGTACAGTATCCCTGTCCTTGGCTGTGCCTTCTATCTCCCAGTCAAAAGACCCTCATGTGTAGCCTCTTTAGAGGACAAACCTCCGGTCTTCAAGGGTGGGAAATGAGGAGCATTAACTTCTGCTATACAGACTTTCAAACAATAATCTTGCTTTTAGCATCATATTCACCCACTTTCAGAGTTACATGGTACCTCAAATTTCTAAGTCTTTCAGGGTTCTGCATATGAATTACTTGATTCTGAGTTTCTCCACTGCTGGCTTAGGTTTCCGCATTCTCTGATTGCTAAATCAGTTACTTCTGATCCATTTGCTGTCCACCTTCCAAAATTCTGATGCTGTCATCCTCTCTCCTGTTCTTTCTTTCTTTCTTTTTTTTTGAGACAGTCTCGCTCTCTTGCCTAGGCTAGAGTGCCATGAGGTCAGCCTATCTCACAACAACCTCAATCTCCTGGGCTCAAGCGATCCTTCTGCCTCAGCCTCCCAAGTAGCTGGGACTACAGGCATGCGCCACCATGCCCGGCTAATTTATTTCTATATATTTTTAGTCGTCCAGCCAATTTCTTTCTATTTTTAGTAGAGATGGGGTCTCACTCTTGCTCAGGCTGGTCTAGAACTCCTGAGCTCAAACAATCCTCCCGCCTCGGCCTCCCAGAGTGCTAGGATTACAGGCGTGAGCCACCACACCCAGCCTTTCTTTCTTATTTTTCCCTTTTCTTCCACATTTAACTGGAAGTTGTGGCTTAGTTTTTAATGTTCCCATGGGAACAGAAAACAAGATCTTGGGTCAAAGAAACACTGGAATTGAAACTGAGATCCCCATATAAAGCCAGGGCTTTCAAAGGAATGTAACATCAGTGAAAGAGTAGACTAGAAAAAAAATCCACTGACTGGCAGAGAAAAATGACAAGGAACTTTTTTACCTTTACTCTGAGTAGAAAAAAGAACTCTCCTTTAAGAATTTACAGACAGGGACAATGCCACCCGGTTGAATTAGTACTATTAGGGAATCCCCAAGCCAAGAAACTGACATAAAAATTGGTCTTGGATATATGGTTCTTCTAGAGTGTCTGATCTTAAGTATATGATGTTTTCTAGAATACCTGGCTTTGCAGAAGCAAATGGAAAACTCCTTTGAAGATATATACCCTGAATACAGGCCTGCAGAGAGTCCTACAGCTAACGCTAAGTGAAGATGATCTCAAAATTCACAATTATGAAGCACAAAGGAAACAATCTTTTAAGTGAGGATCAGCAGACACACAAAAAGATTAGACTCTCTAAATCTTTATAAGTACGACAATTGATGAACACTACTGAATAAGCATATATTAAAAGTATTAAAGACATAAAAGAGATTTAGAAGCATAAAGAAATAACAAGCCATTATGAAAGAACAGGAATCTTTGAAAAGGAATTAAATGTAACCACTAGATATGAGAAATTAAGTCGTTGAAAGTAAAAATAATTCAATATCAGATTAGACACATCTAAAGAGAGAATATGCAGACTAGAAGATATATTCAGAATGCAGCACAGCTAAAAGTACGGAAAACGACAAAGATTAATAGTCATAAGAATAGAAAAGGAAATCAAACATAGAAGTTGCAGAAGGAGGAAATACAATGAAAGGTATTACCTTTCATTATTTGAAGAAATAATGGCTTTGAAGTTACTTGACCCTAGTCCACCAGGCAAACGTGATCAAACACTAAAGAATCTATATCATCCAGGTCCTGTGTTCTGCCCACAATATAACACAATGAGAAATCAATAACAAAGATAATAAAGGATTTGGAAATTCAAAAACATACTACATACATCAAAGAGGAAATTATAATAAAATTAGAAAATATTTATAAATGAACAATAATAAAATGCTACATACCAAAATTTTTGTGGAATGCAGTTAAAAAAGTATATAATGGGGTACATATTGACTTAATAAATCTGTGGGTCTTAAGTTTGCTCTGCAGGCCAGCAAATGACCTGACAATTTGATAGAAATGCAAATTTCAGGTTCTACCCAAGACTCACTGAAACAAAAGTTCTGAGAGTAGAGTCTAGAAATCTGTACTTTAACAAGATCTGATGCATGCTCAAATTTGAACACCACTGCCTTAGATATACATGTTGAGAAAAAGAGAATTCATAACCTAAACATCCAACTCAAGAATATAGAAAAAGCTAAAGAAATGTACATACTCAATGACTTTTTAAAATAAAAATTATGTAAAAAATTTAAAGAAAGAACACTAAAATCAATCCAAAAGTAACAAAAGGAAGAGAATTATAATGTTAAAAATAGAAATTTCATTTACAATCTATTTTAATGGCTTAAATTTTATGCTTCTACCCCTCAAGAGATGTCATCTTTGCTTCTAGGCTGGGACAATCCCAGTTTTCCTCCAGGTTGACCCTGACTAGTGAGTGGATTGGGACAAGGAAGTTGAGCAAAAAAAAAAAGTAATACATGGAAGAGTATTTCAAGATATTTCATTATAGATATCTGTGCAGATATGTGCGTACTTTTTTCTGGACGGAATCACGAGAAAGTGTTAAAAATGATTTGCTTTGGAGAGAAGGACTTGGGTAAGAGGAATGGGTAGTTTTCAATTTTCCTTTTTTGAAACATTCCCTTTGAGTTTGAATTTCTGATTTTATACATATACATACACAGTTTTATGCAAATACAATTATTACTTTTAATTTTAAAAGTGGTAACATGGCTTAATTGAACAGTTAGGTTATGGATTACTTATTTCCTTTTTTTAAAAAACTTGGTTAGGCCGGGCGTGGTGGCTCACGCCTGTAATCCTAGCACTCTGGGAGGCCAAGGCGGGCGGATTGTTTGAGCTCAGGAGTTCGAGACCAGCCTGAGCAAGAGCGAGACCCCGTCTCTTCTAAAAAAATAGGAAGAAATTATCTGGACAACTAAAAGTATATAGAAAAAATTAGCCGGGCATGGTGGCACATGCCTGTAGTCCCAGCTCCTCAGGAGGCTGAGGCAGAAGGATCGCTTGAGCCCAGGAGTTTGAGGTTGCTGTGAGCTAGGCTAACGCCATGGCACTCACTCTATCCAGGGCAACAGAGTGAGACTCTGTCTCAAAAAGAAAAAAAAAAAAAAAAAAAACCTGGTTAATCTGAAAGGATTATTAAAAAAAAAAAAACATAATCATAAACATGCTCCAAACCTGGTCTAGGTCAGAACTTTGTTTTTCCCCTATATGTAATTCACAACCCCCCCGGGAATAAATTAATACACCTGATAAAACGTACAAGCAATTTTCTGACAAACTTTAAAGAGACTTGTTTTAAGAAGCCCAGTCACCCAACTGTCGGTCAAGAGTCTAATTACTTTTAACGAAACATAATTTTATTTGGTATCTAACAATGATTATCTATTTCTATAAAATGTCCCTCTCGAGAGTAAATCTTTAAATTGGCCTGATAGACTCCTTTTCCTTTGCAGCAAGGTTTGTAATTAGTAAGCGGTCATAACTAAGTTTGAAAAAATTTAAAACACGTTTTAAGCCTTCAAAAACCTGGATAATGTTCACTTCCGTTATTAGTATAAGGGATAGGGCATGATAGATGACAAGACCCATAGAACTACAGGAACAGAACGTCATTCATTCATTCTTTGACAAGTATTTGAATGCCTACCATAAGCCAAACTTTGACAAGTACTTGGCGTGTCTACCACGTGCCAGGCACTGTCCAAGAAGCTGGGGATACAAAAATGAACCAATGAGATTGGGGGGAATTAAACTACAGTTCCCATAGTATATTGCTCTTCAGCCTTTTTCCACGGGGGCGCTTCTTTCCAGTATTCTCTTCCCGTGATTCTAGTTGTGCAGAAAGCCCCGCCCACTGAGCAGGCATTTAATCAGTCTCCCGGTAGGAGATGGACTACAATTCCCATAATGCCCGCATGGGGCACCGTATAAGGGCATCACCTCACTCCTGGCTGTGCTGGGGACTACTACAGTACCCAGGAGGCTTCGCTTTCCCTCCTGGGTGTTATTGCCCCTTTCCCGGTGCCGGACGCGGTAGTGGCTAGCGAGAGTGCCAGGCCTAGGGTTTTCTGTGTCCTTCCCCGGGTCAGGGACGAGCCAGTGACTTGAGCCTTGGGCACTAAGCCCGGGAGCGAGTGCGGCAGGCCGCCGTCCCGTCTGTCCGGTTCACGTCACCCTTCGCTCCCTCTCCTGCTCTACCCGCAGCCACTTGGACGGCTCCGGGACTGCCTGGGGCAGGGGTGGCGGTCGCGGCCACTGGGGCTGAGGCAAGGCTGTGGCTTTCGGAGCAGGAATAGCAGCAGTAGCACTGGGGAGGAAGAGAGAAGATGGCGTCGGAGCTGGAGACCGAGGTGCAGGCCATCGACCGGAGTTTGCTGGAATGTTCGGCTGAGGAGACCGCGGGGGTGAGTGCCGGGACCCGGGTGGGTACGTCCGGCCCTAGCAGGCCGCGCCCCGGGGGAGGAACCGACGCCTGGAAATCCCAGAGTGGCCCGGCCCAGACTTGGAGCAACAACTGTGCCGGCCTCGCCTTTTTGGGGTAACGACCCGGGAACGCCACCGATCCTGCCCTTCTCTTTCCATCTTCAGTAGCCCTCAGAGCTGTGCAGTGCACCAGCCACCTTTACGTTCCATTTCTGCCCAGGCAAAGCCACAGAACTTCCATTATTCCTCCTTTCCTCCACCCTCCCAGTAAGTCTTCAACACCGGGGCTTTTGCCCTTTTATACCAGGTCTTGGAAGAGGGGAAGGAAATAGACGCTTCCTAGTGTTATTGGTAATTGCCCTACTTTATCTTCCTGATTTTTTACTCCTAAAATAGGCAGAGTAGCGCCTTCTCCGCTGAAACATGCTACCCTAACCGAACCCCTACTTTGTTTCTGGGACTTCCTAAGCACCAAGGATGCAAACGTCACCGCTGTCCCTCATTACCTACTTCAAGTGCTTCCCCCACCGCCGACCTGTTTGGTTAGTTGATGCATGTGTGGAAAGTTTACTGAGTATGAGAAAGTAGTAGCGGAAGCTGGGAGATTAAAAAAATAATTTCTCTAGGAGTTGGGGGTAGTTGGATAGAGAACAAACGTTATATAACATTGAGAAAGCAGCTTTCAACAAATATTGCATAAGCTAATAACGTGAGAGTTGGTCACAGTATAGTAGGAGCCCCAAACTTAAGCCATTCAAACCCAGTATTGTGTTAAAACAGTAATATGAATATGCTAGAAGTAGCAGAGTTGTAAAATGATCAATAAACTCGAGGACATCACCCCCCAGGAAGGACAGGGAACACCTGTCCTTTAGAACAGATTGTCCAGAATGGTTATGAATGGACCAAAACAGCTTGGGCCCCACCTCTAAGGCCTCCAATTTAAAAAGCTGCTAGGAAGGGAGTGACACGTGAAACAAGTCAGCAATCTGAATGTTATGAACAAAATCTGGGGTGGGGTGCGCCGTGGAGCTGTTGGTCAGTGAGTAGTTACTGTGTGTGAATTGATGAGGGCACTAAAGTCTGGGTGAAAATAATTGACGAGTAGAGGTGAGAAGTTTAAAGAAGTACGTTGATAAGTCATGAGTCTTTGCTTGTTTTGTTGGATTTTTAAAAAACTAACTTGTTCAGTCTAGGTCTGTTTTCATTTACTTTCTACTTAATATTGCACAACGCTGGGATTTTCAGCCCCCGTCTGCCTTTCATTTATCAAAGAGATTTGAAAAAGAAAATGAAAGTAGTGTTACAAGTAAACAGTGAAATAATAATAATGACAGCTGTTCACTCTCCATGTCTCTTCTAATTGATATCTAAACTGCTGTTTACCTCATGGTACTATAATTTGTTTTTTTCTTCCTCTGAATTTCGTGTCTGTTGGCCCAGTTATACAGAATACATCTTCCATTATCCCTATTCTGTTACTAAAAAAGGTACAAACTATCAAGTGATTAGAAGTTCTTCAGCTTGTTGAGGTTCCTGAGGAAACCAGTTATAAAACTAGTGCTGAAGGCCAAGGCTCCTAGTTCTTATACAGTGAAATTCTCAAACAGATATGTTGGGAAAAATGAAGGGAAATGCAACAAAACATTATTAATTGAGACTTAATTTCAGTTTGCGAAGATCACAGTCTGAGCTACATTTTACTTTTACATTGTTTACTTTTAAATGGCTTTCTGAACGATAAGATTTTTAAAAATTTACTCCGAAGGTCGACTAAATTCTTCCAAATAAAGAAGATGCAAACTAATAATAAAATATATAACTGTAATGTGGCCTTACTTTGTAAGGAGTTTACTATCTATGGTTAGTTAGAACACCAAACACTTCAAACTGTTCTTTCAGCTTAGGCTCCAGCCCGGCCCTTTATCACAAATTAAAATGTATTACTGAAGTTTTCTCTCAGGTTAAAAGTAAATTTTAGAGAAGGTAAACAAGTCGACAAAGCAGTTATTGCAAGCTTTAGGCCTTTGTGAATTGGTAATTTGTTAGGATCACTTCTATTTAAAATTACCTAATGTGTGGCTGGCGCGGTTGCTCACTCCTGTAATCCTAGCACTCCGGGAGGTTGAGACCAGAGGATCGCTCGAGGTCAGGAGTTCAAGACCAGCCTGAGCAAGAGTGAGACCCCATCTCTACTAAAAATAGAAAGAAATTAACTGGACAACTAAAAATATATAGAAAAAATTAGCCGGGCATGGTGGCGCATGCCTACAGTCCCACCTACTCAGGAGGCTGAGGCAGTAGGATCGCTTGAGCCCAGGAGTTTGAGGTTTCTGTGAGCTAGGCTGACACCACAGCACTCGAGCATGGGCAATAGAGTGAGACTCTGTCTCAAAAAAAAAAAAAAATTTTTACCTAATGTAATTATCTTTACCATATTTTATTTATGCACTGCTTTTCTTTATCATGAGGAGGAAGGAGTTTTTGTGACCCCATCCATTCCAACTAGTATGTCTCACAAAAGCATCTAAGCTGACTCTTTAATAATTGTAAGTTTAGGATAGTACATTAGCCCTTTCTTCTCAAGTCTGTTTTTCCTGGTAGAATTGATTCCGTAAGTATGATTTTCCCAATACTTCTTGACTCTATCTGTTTCATATATTTCATACTATATATGGTTATGATATGTTCCAGTGGGTGATTATGATCCAAGAAATACGTACATTGTTTTTCCCCAAATATAAAATAAATAAAAATTTGCTATAGAAGTTTTATGTAGAGTTTTATGTCTGTATTGGTTTGTTTTGCATTAAATTTTAAAACAGTTTTATTGAGATATAACTCAAGTACTGTATAATTCAATTCAGTGGTTTTTAGTGTATTCACAGAGTTGTACAACCATCACCACAATCAATTTTAGGACATTTTCATTGCCCCCAAAAAGAAATCCTGTACCCATTAGCATTCACTTCCCATTTTCTCCCCTAAACTCCCAAACTCTAAGTAACTATGAATCTATTTTTGTCTCCATACATTTGCCTATTCTGGATTTTCCTATAAACAGAATCTAATATATTGTCATTTGTGAGTGGCTTCTTTCTTTTAGCATAACATTTTCAAGGTTCATCTGTGTTATTTTAATAGCATGTACAAATCGAGTATCCCTTATCTGAAATGCTCGGGACCAGAAGTGTTTTGGATTTGGGATTTTTTTGAATGTTGAAATATTTGCAGTTGTACCAGTTAAGCATCCCTAATCTGAAATCCAAAATGCTCATTGGAGCATTCTTCGTCCTTTTTTTTTTTTTTTTTTTTTTTTTTTTTTGAGAGAGAGGGTCTCCCTCTGTTGCTGTGGTTGGAGTGCAGTGGCATCATCATTGCTCGCTGGAACCTCAAACTCCTGGGCTCAAGCCATCCTCTTGCCTCAGCCTCCCCAGTAGCTGGGACTACAGGCACATCCCACCACGCTGAGCTAATTTTTATATTTTTTTGTAGAGACTGGGTCTTGCTAATTCCCAGGCTGTTTTTGAACTCCTGGCCTCAAGTAAAATCTTCAGCCTCCCTAAGCGCTAGGATTGCAGGTGTGAGCCACCACGTCCAGCCTCCTCGTTCTTTTTTATTGCCAAATGATATTCCATTGTATGGATATACCTCATTTTATTTATCCATTCATGAGCTGAAGGATATTTGGGTTGTTTCCACTTTCTGGGTATTATGAATCATGCTGCTATGAACATTCATGTACAAATTTTTGTGTGGACATATGTTTTTGTTTCTCTTGGGTATATACCTGGAAGTGGAAATTCTGGGTCATATGTTAACTCCTTTGAGGAACCACCAGACTTTTCCAAAGCGGCTGCATCATTTTACATTCCTACCAGCAGTGTATGAGGGTTCCAATTTCTCCACATCCCTGCCAACACTTGTTATTGCCTGTGTTTTTGATTATAACCATTCTGTTGGGTGCGAAGTGCTTTCTCATTGTGGTTTTGATTTGCAGTTCCCTCTTGACTCGATGTTGAATATCTTTTCATGAGCTTATTGACCATTTGTATATATTCTTTGCCAATTTTTAATTAGGCTTTTTGTCTGTTGGGTTTCTATGTTATTTTTATTTGTAAGTGCTTTCCTTCATTTGTAGTGCTCTTAATATAATTGTTTAAAATTTTTCTCTATGTAGTCCTGAAAACTCCTTTGAGCACTAGTGATTGTTGTTTTATGATTAACTTACATGTTGCTTATCCTTGTTTGAAAGCAAAACCAAAGGTGTTAAAGGATACAATTTTAATTTGGTATAGAATAATAATCAGATACGGTAATAAAAGCCTAACCTCTGGGGAGTCTTTCATTTTTGTGTTTATTGTAGAATACCTGCTTTCTATTCCAAGCCTTCAATTTAGCATCCACTAAAAGGAAAGCTCCAGGAACATTGTCATAACATGTTTACTTTAGAGGAATGAGTTGACAGTTTCTTTACTTCCCTTATGAGGGACTTACTAATAAGATAGTGAATGTTTATTACTCTCTTGTGCACATAGGTGTCAGCTACAAGTGTCTGAAATAAGGACAAATTAAAATGTAACCAAATTAGAAATCTCAATCATTTTTTGTGTTGAAGAAACAGTTACAGTTAGCATATGTTAGTGAGAACTAACATGAAAAGCTGTAGATTTTATTATTTTGAGAACTTGCTTTATATATTAAGTATGTAAGTTTAATAAGGTTAAAGTACCTGTGATAGAGCCCAAATATGTTAGGTGGTTTTGAATTTTTCATGTAATTGTAGTAAACTTTTTAAAGATGAGGAACATACACCTGCCTTTCTTGAACCATATTTTTATGTCTTGTTAATAATTTATAATATTTTATAAAATAATATTTAGAGTGAAATACTTGTTTTACTAATGATGTTTTATATGAGGTGATTGATTTGTTTTTCTTAACCAGGGGTGATACTAGCTTCTGAATTTTTTATTGTGAAATCTATGAACAGATTTGACCTGTCTATTGTTAGAACCACAAGAATACATAATTTCTTTTAGAAAGCATCTTTTCTAAAGAAAACTTTTACTCTCCCAGGATTAAAATTGTGCAAAAGTGAAGTTTTAGGAGAAATGGGAACATAAAAATATAAGAAAAGCAAAAGTTGTTTTTTAAATAAAACCTATCATGTAAATTAAAATAGTCTGAAACACTTCACTTTCTAGGATCATAAAGGTAAATTGTTTTGGTCTTATTGGTTAATTTTTCATTCATAAAGAGTAAATCGGTTAGGATAATTTGACTACTTTCGTTGAAATTTTGGTTTGCTGACAATGGGTTAAAACTGGACATTGTGGCTGGGTGTAATGGCTCACACTTGTAAACCCAGCACTTTGCAAAGCTGAGGCAGGAGGATTGCTTGAGGCCAGAAGTTTGAGACAAGCCTGGGCAACATGGCAAGACCTGTCTCTGGAAAAAAAAATTAGCCAGGCGTGGTGGTGCACCCCTGTAGTCCTAGCTACCTGGTAGGCTGAGGCAGGAAGATCACCTGAGCCTAGGAGTTTGAGGCTGCAGTGAGCTATGATCACCTGGGCAGCAGAATGAGACCCTGTCTCAAAAACAAACAAACAAACCTGACATTTACCGTTGGATGAGGCCAAAAAAAAAAAAGTCTTTTAGCTCAAAGAAGATTCTAGTTTGCTTGTTGATGACTCTTTGCTTTTACTTTTTTAAAAAAACTTGTCCTTTTTATAATTACCAAGCTTAAAGTATATGTGTGTGTATATAACATTATGATTTAGAGTCACTTTCTAAAGGAACAGAATCCTCAAAACCTGTAGGGTTGTCTCCCAGGAAATGCTGTTGTTTTAAAAGTAATTTAGTCTCTTTCCTATTTACGTAAAGGAAACACAACCAAGGTAGAAATGTTTAGAAAATACAGTTTCACCTTAGAGATGAAAACTCTTTCACTGTTTTCAGTTATAAACTTCCATCTAGTCTCTTACGAAAAAAATTTTACATTTTTAGTAAAAGTTGTTTGAAAACATGAAATTGACTAGAAAATTAATATATACTACCTAATGAATATTTAAAATCTCTCTTTGTATGTTATTTTTAGGAGGAGGGAAGTGGGTTGAAGAATGTACAAGTAATAACCAACATGAAGACCTTATATTGACTTCTTACAGTGTTAGATAACACTTGAACATACCTTTTTTATTTTCTTTTAAACAAAGATGTAACTGGAACTTAGCTTGTAATTTGTAAATAAACCTTGGATTTATGAGTTAGCTGTTCAGTTAACTGCATTGTGGTAGATGTGAGTCATTTTATTTCATGTTTCCTAATTTTTAAATTTTTCTTACAGCCAAAATGACTTGTGATTACACAAAGAAGTATGTAGAACAAACACATAGAGTTGGCAGAGGAGGCAGGGATGAATGAGAGAATAAAGGGAAAAGACTTAAGACTTAAGGAAATAGAAAGGGAAAAGAAAGGGGGTGGTTTGTAAGGTGCCTTATCTAGGGCTTATTTGGTTTCGTTTTTTAAAGACTGATAGCTGATCCATGCTGCCCGCTTGGATCCCCTTTATCTCTGCTTTCATTAAAGCCACAGGGAGTATCTCTGGAGTGTCAATGTTATGTAACAGTAAGTGGTATAAACAAATGTATAGTCACTTAACAGTTCACTTAACAGATTTTACTAAATGCTTGCTGAGGCTAGGTTCTGTTTTAGACCTAGGAATATGGGAAAGAGGGATAGGGGTGGGGAATGGGCTGAGAAAGCATCTTAGAAAAAGTGAAACATAAATTGAAATCTGAAGAATGAGTGGAAAATAGCTTTGTAAAGCAGAGAGAGGAGTAATACAGATCTCAGGAGGAGAAAAGAGTCCATAAAGACAAAGGACCTCAAAAGCCGTATCAGGTACTTGACTTGATCCTAAACCTAATGGGAAGCTGAATGACATGATCAGGTTGGTATTTTGCAAAAATCACTCTGGTAGTAAAGTTGGAGATGGATTGCAGAGGGGCAAGTCTAGTGGGGACACCAGTTAGGGCATTGTTGCACTAATCCTGGTGACGGGAGTGAGGAGTCTGGACTAGGGTAGTGGAGGTAGTGGCTGTGGAGAAAGAAATGGATGGATTCTGGAGATATTTAGGAAGCCTAACAGACAAGACATGATGATTGATTGGATGTTGGGGTGAGAGAAGAAAAATTTTCAGGTTTTCTGGTGTGGATACCCAGGCAGAGCTAAAATAGGGAAATGGGGAGAGTAACAGATTTTGGTGGGGGGCGGGCAAGATCATGAGTTCAGTTTTGGATGTATTGAGTTGGTGCCTATGAGATATCTAAGTGTAATTGTAACAAGTAATTGGACATAAGGGCTTAGAGGGTCAGAGAAAAGTAGCCTTTGTTTTTAGTAGGGAGAGCAAAAGGAAAAGGACTTACAGAGAGAGGTTGATCAGGGAAAGAAGGCATAATTGATAGAACAAGTCTCTTTTGGACTGACATATTCGTAAAAGAGTGGTATATAAACTCATTTATCAATCAGTGAGAAACATAACTATTGTATTGACTGTTCATGTACACTGCATGCTCTTCCTATGGACAAACTGACATGAGAGTCCATATCACACATTTGAGCAAAGCATTAGAAAGGAATTGAGATGAGCTCAGTGGCTAGTGTCTTATATAATGATTTCTTGTAGTCAGTTTCCTGTACTGTCTATAGAAGGTTGCTTTAGGGCTCACTTTGAGGAGGGGGCTTCTTTCATTTTAATTTTACTTGAAAGTAGAATTCTAAAATGGTGTTCTAATAGGTTAAATTTCTAATATACAATAGTGAGTGTTGTAAATAAAATGTAAGACTCTTTTATTATTATTTTCATACCTAAAAGAAAGTGGGATACATTTGTTCAAATTAGCAGTTTATTGGCATTTAAAACTATTTTTTTCTTTTTTCTTTTTTAAAGAAATGGCTGCAAGCAACTGACCTCACTAGAGAAGTGTACCAGCATTTAGCCCACTATGTACCCAAAATCTACTGCAGGGGTCCCAACCCTTTTCCACAGAAAGAAGACATGCTGGCACAGCATGTTTTGTTAGGACCGATGGAATGGTACCTTTGTGGTGAAGATCCTGCATTTGGATTTCCAAAACTTGAACAAGCAAACAAACCTTCTCATCTTTGTGGTCGTGTTTTTAAAGTAGGAGAGCCTACCTACTCTTGCAGGTAAAATATTATAATTTTCTTTCTAAAAGCCTCTTGTTTTTACTTGACCTCTTTTTTCTATCTGAAACCTTCTGAAATATGTTTATTAAAAAGTCCATACCAAATACATACCATTTAGTAAATGATTATAAAATGAACATTCATGTAATTGTTTTCCAGATCAAGAAATAGATTGTCGGCCGGGCGCGGTGGCTCACGCCTGTCGTCCCAGCTTCCTGGGAGGCCGAGGCGGGAGGATGGCTGCAGCTCAGCGGTTCGACACCAGCCTGGGCGCAGCCAGACCCCGTCTCTACCACTACAAAACAAAAAATAGTAAAGACAAAAAAAAAAACAAAAAAAAC
>RJWJ010029976.1:0-20243 GCA_004363605.1 Indri indri | reverse complement strand
CCAAATTCCATCTCTTCTTCCCTCCTCTGGAATCCTGTTCCATAACAATCCTTTCTATTGGCTCCTTCCAATTAGCCATAAACATGCTCAAGTATTTATCATTTTCCAAAAAGAAAATATAAAAATCCTTAACTTACCTTCCTTTCTTCTGAACTATCATTGCCATTTTTCTTACCCAAGTGTCTTCAAGGACTACTCTACTGTCCAAATTGCTATGCTTCTTTACTTTTTAATTACTTTTCGATTTACAGAAAACTGGATTCTACATCTAATACTCTATTGAAACTACTCTTATGGAAGTCACTAGTGACCACCAAATTTCAAACATGAAGGACACTTTCAGTCCTTATCTTACTTAACCACTTAGCAACATTTGACTTTTTTTGTCTTTTTGGAAATCTTTCTTGGCTTCAGTGATATCATACTTTTTGATGCTACTCCTAAGTTACTTTCTTTTTTTAAAGAGGGTCTTGCTCTGTCACCTAGGCTGCAGTGCGGTGGCGTAATCAATAGCTTACTGTAACCTCAAACTCCTTGGCTCAAGGGATCCTCCCACCTCGGCTGCCCAAGGAGCTAGGACTACAGGTATGTGCCACCACGCTCAGCTAATTTTTAAATTTTTTTTATAGAGACAGGGTCTTATTATGTTGCCCAGGCCCCAAACTCCTAGACTCAAGAGATCCTCCTGCCTTGGCCTCCTGAAGTGCTGGGGTTACAGGCATGAGCCACCATGCCTGGACTGACATTTTGTTTTAAAAAGAAATTTATCTTCACATTAAACACTGACAATAAACAAAATACTATGCTAAGAACCAAATATACTTAAAACAATGCTATAAAGTAGGTACTATTATTCTTGTTTTTAAAAAAGGAAAAGGGCTTGGTGAGGTTCATTTATATAGGGCCACACAGGGCATGGCTATCTAACTGCAAATCCCTGTAGCTTTTTAATACCACCAGCAATTTTTTTTTAAAGTAGCAGTGAGAAGGGGACTTGTGAAGCATATCTTTGAGTCAATAATTGCTAACTCCCTTAGAAGAGATCATATAAATCTATTAGATCCATACAGATTTTAAAAAGTAGCTTTATAATTTTCAAAAATAATTCAATAGTCTTCTGCAATTCAGCAAAAAGACAGAGCTTCAAGAACTGGCATCTAATAGATCCCATTCACAACAACAAAATCATTTCTTTCAAACAAGTTTGCCTGACATTTCTAACATTCAATTCTTTAATAGCTGATTTTTTTTAAATACCAAGAAGAAATAAAAAATATCAACACAATTAACAAGAAAGAACTGGCATCAAGGTTTGTTTTTTAGGAAGTTCATACATGGTTATCATATGCTTCCTGGAATTCGTGGACACTGTCACTTCATCAGCAGAGTACTTGCAGTCCTATCCCACAAAGGTAACAGGAGAAGGTTCTGCAAAAACCCTCCCTGTTAATGGGGTGAATTTACTACCCACCACACTGCAGCATCCATGGTCAGGGCACAAGTAATATGGTATTCGTAAGTCTTAATAAAGGATTTAATATATGCCTGTTTTTATTATTTTACCAAGAATATACACTAATTTAATGCAGCTAACTGAAACATGCATGTAAAAATATCAGCTATCAAACTTGGCTATACACAGGAACTTCTAGGGAGCTTTAAAACACATTAATACCTGAGTCCCACCCCTAGAGATTCTTACTTAATCAGCCTGGGATGGGTTGGGTATCAGGATTTTTTTAGAAGCTCCTCAGGTGATTCTATAATAATGGCAGCTATACTTGAGAATCGTTGATATAAAGGACAGAGAAAAGACTGTAATATTCACTTAACACTAAAAAAAAAAAAAAAGTGGGTTGATATGATGTATACATTCACTATCAGGGTTTTGTGTACCTGCATACCCACCTATAGACACTGATTCTAACTGAAAATTAAACGATTCCCCACAGTAAGTGAACAATCAAACATACTTGGTGTTTGACAACTGTTAGTTTCCTAGGGCTGCTGTGGCAAAGTACCATAAACTGGGTGGCTTCAAACAGCACATATTTAATGCCACACAATTCTGGAGGCTAGAAGTCCAAAATCAGGTGTCAGCTGGGCTATACTCTTTCCAACAGCTACAAAGGAAAGTCCTTTCTTGCCTATTTGGTGTTTGCTGCAACCCTTGACGTCTCTTGGCTTATAGATGCATCGCTCCAGTCACATGGGCATCTTCTCCCTGTGTGTCTTCACATCATCTTCCCTCTGTGCATATCTGTCTGTGTGTCCAGATTTCCCCTTTTTATAAGGACACCAGTCAGACGGGATTAGAACCCACACTAATGACCTCATTTTAATTTGATTACTTCTGTAAAGACCCTAATAAATAAGGTCACATTCTGAGATACTGGGGGTTATGACTTCAGCATAACTTTTATGGGGGACACAATTCAACCCATAATAATGATAATCAATTACTGCAGATGTCAGTGACACTGCTCCAAAGCAGGGGTTTTTAACCTGGGGATGGGAAAGAATTATATCTTTATTTTTACTAATTTTTATGGAAGTACAGTATTTCTTACAATTATGAACATAGGCAACAAATCACAGTCATATTAGTGGTTCCTGAGAGTTTTCACCCATAGAAACCACTGCTATTTTCATCTTACATTTCACCATTTGCAGGTATCACAAAATGCCATTTATAGTCATCACTAGTTTAAAATTGTAGTCGTTAATAGATCTACTGTTAGATCTAGTTATTTAATGAATTAATAATGATACACATATATAGTAATATATGACAAAATATTTTCATAATTGTATTTCATTACAACTGATTTTGATTTAATTGCATTTTATGCATTTTAACATTATTCTGTGAAGTCCAAATTTAAAAAAAATCTTTCAATAACCTATAGCCCCAGTTAGTGAATTCTTCTATTTCAGAGTCTTAAGATTTTTTATAAACTTAGTAATCAAAGAATATACATGGCATCGTGTTTTCCAAACTTTTGTGTACCATGATCCACTGTGTAAATGTTTTATATATAACTCAATACATAATCTTCTCTCTCACATAAACAAGACAAAACTAAAATAAAAGTGTCACAAAAAATATTTACCCTTACTACAGGAGATGCTCTCTTGACATTTTCTATTCTAATGCTTTCATTAAAAAAGAGATAGAATACACCTATTGAATTCGTTTCAAAACTACTCCTGGAACATAAATTAGTCTGTTAAAAATCCTTTAGTGACATTCCCTTAGAAACTACTCATATCATATTATAACAGGTGAGAGGCTATTATTACTGCTAGTCATGCACTATTTTAAAAATACATATCATCATTTTAGAGGTGGCATTTAGATGGGCAAATAGTTCAACAGCTAACCAGGCTCCATTTAGACAACTGGTAATGAGTTCGGTAAATTTCATAATTATGATGGGATTGTAAATTTCAGCTTTACCAAATGTAGAAAGGAAAACAGGTAGAATAAGAAATATTTTATGCCTGAATCATTTTAAAACTACAAAATGCTTCAAATGCATAATGTTTAATTTCATTGAGGTATTTCCTCATTCACTATTGTAAAATCACATAGAAATTTTTCCTAAACTAACAATATTTACTTAACCCCAGGATAAAAAGAATTTTACCTGTAATAAACTCGAAGTGTCTGTATTTCTTCTTCCAGTTTTTTGTACTGTTGAACTGCAGTTTCTCTGGCTTGTTGCATAGACAACAACTTTGCCTACAAGTAAATAATATTTTAAGAAATTTAATATTAGTTTTCATGTTAAAATATAGTACTACAGTATGACTAGGAGTTTTAAATTTTGAGTACTTAAAAAACTTATGAATATTTTTAGTAGTGTCTCATAATTTCTCACAAATAGCCCAAATATATTAAAAATAAATATTAAAAACATGAAGATATTAAATTTAGAAACTTTCTCAATACTAGACTGTATCCTTATTTATCTGTATCATCAGATATATGCCCTTCTGCAATGTTTAACTTTATACACAGAATTCAGAATGTGGAACATGGGTTCAGTGCAATATCTAGAGTAGAGATAAGCACAATGGGTGTTTCACATACAAATTTAATGTGGCTCCACCGCCTGATCACACTAGATTTTCTTTTAACTTTATTAACAGTAAAACTCAGAAAATTCTAAATATGTTGTCAAGCCATCTTTGATATTTAATGTGAAAAAAAAGTACGCTGGCCTATAACCTGATTCTTACAGATATGATTTAACCTTTTCAGTTCCTTTTCTGCAAGGAAAAAAAAAATCCCCAAAGGGAGAATGGCAGCAACCCTGAATCCTAGAGACATTTTATTACAGGAATGTTGTTTCTCCTATGCTATAATATTTGAATTTTAAAGCATGGGCAATTAATTTTTTCAATAGGGTTCAAAGTAGTAATTTAAAAAGAATTTGCCACCTTCCCACCATTATTCCCATTGGATTTTAAGCATCACCAAAAAGAGTTTTCAACATAACTTTTAACATATGGTACTAGTAAGTCAGGTTTTAGTATTGTTTATTCAAAGTTTAATTTGCATGAAAAGGTTCTTTCACTTTAAACGGTGTTTGATAGATAATGCAGAGCAAACTGTTGTCATAAACCTCACAAACTAAACCAATGCCAATAATTAAAAATAGAAATTTTGGAGGCAGAGGTTCAGAATTTTGTTGAACTCATGATTTCACTGGAATTATTTTCTTGCATAAGAACACAGTCATAAGAAAAATCATGAAATCCTGATTACAGGAAAATTAATTACTATAATAAAAGTAAACATTACAAAATGCTACTTTTCTATTTTAATAACAGAGAATTATAAAAACACGCAGTGGTTTGGATCTTTGCATACAGGTTTGTACTAAGATATTAATTTGTTCTGTCTTGGGGTAGGAAATTCTAAAGAGTTAATTTGTAATTAAATTTACGATGTTTGAATGCTTGCTTTTACATGCCATATTCTATAATTATAGTTGAAACATTCCCAAAAATTAGGGAAAAGAATTTAAAATAAAAATAGATGGTTAATTCTTAATGTCAATAATTTTTAATAACAGCTTTTCCAATTTCCAATAAAGCATAAAATATGATTGAAATGGTAACTTTAAAGACACAGATATCCACTGCGACTAATAGCAAGTCAAAACAAATCACATAAAAAGGGCATATCACATTGAACTTACAAAACTTCGGAAATCCTGTTGCATTATTTAAGGAATATCAAATGTTAGACAAGTAATAGAGAATTTGCTAAATAAATATGTGCCAATGCTAAATACATGCAAATGCTAAAATAAGATGATAATTTTGAAGGTTTTTACCTGGTACCTCTGAAGAAAACCAAAACCAAAACCAAAACCAACCAAACAAAAAAATAATATTCTTGTAGGAAAATACCAAAATGAAGTTTTTGCCTAGAAACTTTTGTAATGAAAATGGAATTGTAAGAACTTTACTTAAATTCCCATGCTCCAGGTAATATTGAACATTTCACTTTCTCCTCCTACAATTAGTTGGCTATGAATTTTGGTGTTGCCTCCTAACAATTCATTCAATTTCTCAATCCCCAATGTCTAATTTTCTGTACAGGCCCTGGTGACAATGTTTAAAGCTATTATAAACTTTCCGGTTTTACAACCTCCTTACTTTATCAGATACATGCTTATCTGGCCAGCTTTTAGTTTTTTGGGGGAAAAACCTTTACCCTATGCCACAGTAATACTGTTAGTCCTTGCGGCTAAGATAAACTTCATCCCCCATCACCTCAGGTATAAGATCCAGGTTGTCCAATTAGAGTACTCCATCCCACCAGCCCCAGAAGAAAACTAAAACATCATTTGTACTACTGGATCCACATATGCCAGAAGACAGATCCATATCCATTTCTTGAACATCCAGGGTAGATACATACTTTTTGGAGGATGAGTGGGACTTAGGCTAGTTTGAGTTGGATATCCGTTACATGCAGTATAAAAACACTTAACTAATTTAAATGTGCTGTTTACTTCTACTGTATATCCTAGTTTCATTATTAATATTGTACAATACTATCATACTACTGATTAAAAATAAATTTCATATCAAAAACATTATGGAAATTAGCAAACAAGATATGTTTTCCTGTTTTTCTGGCATTACATATTCTCATATTTCTGGCAATTACTTTAGGAAAAACTATGTACATTCATTTATGTGTATACACACATAAATAAATGCAAGCATTAAAACAAACTAACAATTCCTGACCAGCATAGGCCTGTTCCTGCGAGACTGTCTCCAAAAAAAATTTTTTTAAATAAGATAAAATAAAACAACAAAACTCAGTATAAGAGAATGTACAACGTAAAGTAAATCTCCCACCTCTAACCCTCAGTACTAGAAATCCCTTCTCCTGAGATTAGCAGTTAACTGCTTGTTACATATCCTTCCAGAGATATTCCACACATATACAAGCATACATATATTTGCAAATAAATACACTTATCTAAAAAATTCATAGCATTTTATACACACTTATAAACCTTGCTTTAATTTTTTAAAAAATTGCTATTTTGCTTCAGATTAAAAAAATCTCCCATCCCACCCCACATATCACACTCACCAGTCACATTCCCTTTCTTCCCAGGCCCAAAGCGAAACACTTCCATGAATTTGGGTTCACCATTTTCAATAGTATTTTATACTTTTACTATATAGTTATATATTCATAGATAATATATGTTATTGTTTACAGGTTTTTAAACTTTATATAAGTGATATTCTACATACTTCACAGATAATTGCCTTTTTGGTCAATATTATATTTTTCACATTTATTCATATTGACAGATGTATCAACTCACAATATTTATCTTCTTACATATATGCTATGATTACAGATATATTTGGATTTATTTTTACATATTACTTCATGTTTTATGTTAAGCATCCTTTCCTTTGCTTCTCTTTTTTTCTCTGTCATATGTTAAATTTTTTTGAGCAAAGCCTACAATGAATGAGGATTTCTATATATAATCATAGTTTTATGTAAATATTTTACCCAAATATGACACTCTTTCTGCTTACAGTCATATTTTTAGTAAATTTTATCAAAATAAAATATACATGCAGTATCAAATAAGTATACACACGGCTTTTTTTTTTTAGAGACAAGGTCTTTATTATTATTACTCTAAAGACAAGGTCACTCAGGCTGGAGTGCAGTGGCATGATCATAGCTCACTGCAGCCTCAAACTCCTAGGCTCCAGTGATGCTCCTACCTCAGCCTCCTGAAAAGCTAGGACTACAAGTGTATGTCACCACACCTTGCTATTAACAATTTTTTACTCTTTTGTAGAAATGGGATCTTGCTATGTTGCCTGGGCTGGTCTCAAACTACAGGCCTCAAGCAATCCTCCCACCCTAACCTCCCAAAGTACTGGGATTATGGGTAGAAGCCACTGTGCCCAGCCTACGTATGGATTTTTAAAGTCAGGCTTAGTGAGTTATAATATATACAAAGTAAAAATTCCCCCATTTTCAGTACACAGTCTTGTAAATTGTGACAAATTTATACAGTTATGTAACAACCATCACAATTAAGATATAGAATATTCCCATTAACCCAAAATATTCCCTTGTGCAACACTACATTCAATACCTTCCTTTTACACCCATCCCCTTGCAATCACTAATGTGACCTTTGTCCGTCTGTATAGGTGTGCCTTTATCATATAAATGAAGTGGAATCAAACAGTATGCAGTCTTTTGAGTCTGGCTTCTTTCATTTAAACATATACTTTTGAGATTCATTCACATTACTCTAAGTATCAGTACTTCATTCTTTTATACCACTAAGTAGTATTCCATTGTATAGGTACATCTAGAACCACAATCTGTATGTTCACTCAGCAGTTGATGGACATTTGGCTTATTTCCAGTTTTTAACGTTTATTATTATAATGAAGCTGCTATAAATACCTACATATAGCCCAGTTTGTGGAATTATACCTTCATTTCTGTTAGATAAATACCTAGAAGTGAAATTTCTGGGTCCTCTAGTAAGTGCATATTTACATACTTTATACTTTACATCAGCGGACTCCAACCTTTTCGGCACAAGGGACCGGTTTCATGGAAGACAATTTTTCCACGGACGGGGGGTCGGGGGGATAGTTTCAGGATGATTCCAGCGTATTACGTCTATTGTGCAATCAAACCTCTCTGCTAATGATTACCCGTATTTGCAGCCGCTCCCCAGCACTAGCATCACTGCCTCAGCTCCACCTTAGATCATCAGGCATTAGATTCTCATAAGGAGCACGCAACCTAGATCCCTTGCGTGTGCAGTTTACAGTAGGGTTCGCAGCTCCTATGAGAATGGAATGCCGCTGCTGATCTGACAGGAGGTGGAGCTTATGCCGTGATGCAAGTGATGGGGACTGGCCGTAGGTAAAGATGAAACTTAGCTCACTTGCCCACCGCTCACCTCCTGCTGTGCAGTCCAGTTCCTAATAGGCCACAGACTGGTACTGGTCTGCAGCCTGGGGGTTGGGGACCGCAGCTTTATATATATAAAGTTATATACTTCATTTAAAAAACCTCCTAGACTTGCTGCCTACATTGATAAAACTTTAAAGCATCTATGCTTTTTTTTTTTTTTGAGACAAGAGTTTCACTGTGTTGCCCTGGCTAGAGTGCCGTGGCGTCAGCCTAGCTCACAGCAACCTCAAACTCCTGGGCTCAAGCAATCCTTCTGCCTCAGCCTCCCGAGTAGCTGGGACTACAGGCATGCGCCACCATGCCCGGCTAATTTTTTCTATATATTTTTTTTAGTTGTCCGATTAATTTCTTTCTATTTTTAGTAGAGACGGAGTCTTGCTCTTGCTCAGGCTGGTCTCGAACTCCTGAGCTCAAACAATCCGCCCGCCTCGGCCTCCCAGAGTGCTAGGATTACAGGCGTGAGCCACCGCGCCCGGCAGCATCTATGCTTTACTACAGTACCAATGATAGTTGTTGAATGTCTACTATGGGTTGGGTATTGTACCATGTGCTTGAAATATATTACTGTAGTCTCACACCCAAGCCATGAGGTAGTTCCTTTCATCCCTATTTTACAGATGATAAAACTGAGGTTCATGGAGCTTAAGTAACTTATAAATACAACAGAGATAGTGACTGATAAAACTTAAATACAAACTTAGGTCTGCTTGATCCAAATACATAATTTCCCTTTATGTCACTGTATAACATTCTGGAGGATATATATATGCACATATATATAAAAAATATTGTCATATAAATAAAATTATATATATTAATACATATAAATGCAGGATAAACAATGGAATCAAATCATCATTGGATAATAGTTACTGACAATAATGGAAGGTCACATGATAATCAGTGTGTTTTACATCTTTAGCATCCTCCTACTATACCTTAAGTGATTGAAAAAAAGGTTGGTTAACTAAGGTTAGTCTTATAGTTAAATATCCCACTATACACTTAATATCAATATTGAGTAATGTCATCTAAATAGGACAATCATTTGTACTGGTACTGTATTAGAAATGAACTATATTGTTTCCTTACAGTTTTATCTAGTAATTTAGAATAACAAAGAAAAGACTACACTATTCACATCACTGAACACTAATTGCTATGGATATTGTGGAGAAACTACTATTATCTCTCTTTAAAGTCTTGTTATGTTCGGTTTAAATGTGTTTTTAATAGTTACAGTTTGATATAGTTAAACTGGAGTTTCCTTTGGTAACTCCAAGATCATTAACGGAAATTGGTTTTTATCATAGAACAGAGACATTTGATCTTATGTGTGATATCTACTAAATAAAGAAGCATACTGTACAAATTAAATCACACAGCCAAATAATTTTAGACTGGGAAAGGATCTTAGAGGTAATACAGTCTCCTATTGTTACAGATGAGGAAATTCTTGCTAATACAACATGGTCAGGACAATAGCTGGAGATTTTCCAAGGTTTCATACCTGTTAGAAGGGAAGTTGGAACTATTATAGAATACAAGTGTCCAGAAAATACTGCTTATTTTACCATATAAGACCATATTTCAATATGGTATAATTTAATATGCATGTTAATTATTTTCATAATTTAACGGTTAATAGGTCTATTTTTAATAGAATTATTTTACAGAGTAACCATAAATACATAAGACTGTGCCACACTATTAAAAACATCTATAAAACCATCCTCATGCAGCCAACTGATCTTTGACAAAGCAGACAGCAATACACACTGGAGACAAGAAGCCCTATTCCATACATAGTGCTGGGAAAATCAGATAGCCTCATGTAGAAGAATTAAACCAGATCCATATCTCTTGCCACTCACAAAAATTAATTTACGATGGATAAAAGACTTAAATATAAGGCATGAAACCATAAGAATTCTAGAAGGAAATATAGGTAAAACTCTTCTAGACATCAGCTAATGCAAAGAATTTATGACTAAGACCCCAATGGCAATTACAGCAACAACAAAAATAAATAAATGGGACTTGATTGAATCAAAAAGCTTCTGCTCAGCTGAGGAAATAATCAACAGAGCAAACAGACAACCTACGGAATGGGAGAAAATATCTGCAAACTATATATCTGATAAAGGGCTGATACTCAGAATCTACAAAGAACTCAAACAAATCAGCAAGGAAAAAAAAGTATTAAAAAGTGGGCAAAAGACATGAACAGAAGCTTTTCAAAAGAAGATAGACAAATGGCCAATAAACATATGAAAAAATGCTCAATGTCATTAATAATCAGAGAAATGAAAATTAAAACCACAATGACATATCACCTTACCCCTGGTTAGAATGGCTTTTATTAAAAAGCCTAAAAACAACAGATGCTACCATGGGTGCAGAGAAAAAAGAATGCTTATACACTGTTGGTGGGACTACAAATTAGTACAATCTCTAAGGAAAAGTAGGAGATTCCTCAAAGAATTAAAAGTAGATCTACCATTCGATCCAATAATCCCACTACTGGGTATCTACCCAAAGGAAAAGAAGTTGACACCTGTACTTGAATGTTTATTCCAGAACAATTCACAATTGCAAAGATGTGGAATCAACCCAAGTGCCCATGAATTCATGAGTGGATTAACAAAATGTGGTATATGTATACAATGACCATAAAAAATGATAAATTAATGCCTTTTGTAACAATTTGGATAGAATTGGAGACCATTTTCCTAAGTGAAGTATCTAAAGAATGGAAAAACAAATACCACATGTACTCACTATTAAATTGGAACTAACCAATGAGCACATGTGCACAGACAGAAGTAAAATTCAGTGGAAATCAAGTTGGGGGAGGTGTGCAGGGAGGAGGATATGGGCAAAAACCTACCTAACGGGAACAATGAACACTATTTGGGTTATGGGCATACTTATACCTGTGACTCAAGCATTACAAAAGCAATAAATGTAACCAAAAACATTTGTACCCCCGTGATATTTTTGAAATTAAAAAAAATCTATAATTGTCTAATCAGATATATTATTTGAGGATGTGTCTAATTAGACAATTGTTCAAATAATATAGCTCTCCTAGGATTTTACTTTTTAACTTCAGAAGAAGGTTAAGAACCTGGTAGAATGCAGGAGTTTCTGGTTCACCTACCTAGACTTGCTGCTGTCCAAGGACTGGGATCCCAACTGAAGATCCAAAGTATTTCTATAGATGTTCGCCCTTAGTGAGGCTGTGGCTCTTCTGTTTGCTTATTACTGGGTAGGGGGTTCCCTTTGGTTCAATTCTCATTTTTTGGTAAAGTCAAACCTTTCATGATTTCTTCTATTTTTTGTGAGGCTAAGCATGCTAGCCTGGATGAAATTGTTTCATCCAAGACCTAGCAATTTAGTAGCAGAAGGGTCCCTGCAATATCTGCCTGCCACACTGCAGGAAGTAAAAGTCTGTATTGAAATTTAACACATATCGCAACATCAAAAACAGACCAAACTGTTTATAATTTGATGCTTAGAATTTTTATAGATTAGGTTTATTTATTTATTTAAAGAATTTTCCTGACTTTTTTAAAATAAAAAAGATACAAGCAAAGATTTCAGATTGACATCTGCAAACCCTTCTTTGAAAATAACCTAATGTGGGGCTGCCTAGTCTAAAATCACAAAATATGAAAATTAGAGTAAAATGTGGGGTATAATTATCCTAACAATATTTTTTCTCTTTTAACATTGTTTTTTGGAGGTCCTGGGTGATATAAAGATTGGTTATATAAGAATTTTCATCATGGTGCTAGGAAAACTGGATAACCACATGCAGAAGATTGAAACTGAATCCCTACTGCTCACAAAAATCAACTCACGATGGATAACAGACTTAAACCTAAGGTGTGAAACCTTAAGAATTCTAGAAGAAAATGTTGGGAAAACTCTTATAGACATCAGCTTAGGCAAACAATTTATGAAGAAGACCCCCCAAAGCAATCACAGCAGCAACAAAAATAAATAAATGGGACCTGATCAAATTAAAAAGCTTCTGCACAGCCAAGGAAACAGACAACCTACAGAATGGGAGAAAATATTTGCATGCTACACATCCAATAAAGGGCTGATAACAAGAATCTATACAGAACTTAAGAAAATTAACAAGAAAAAATCAAACAACCCCATCAAAAAGTGGGCAAAGGACATGAACCGAAACCTTTCAAAAGAAGACAGAATAATGGCCAACAAACATAAAAAAGTGCTCAACATCTCTAATCCTTAGGGAAATGCAAATCAAAACCACAATGAGATATCACCTAACTCCAGTGACAATGGCCTTTATCAAAAAGTTCCAAAACAACAAATGCTGGTGTGGATGTGGAGAGATAGAAACATTCTTACACTGCTGGTGGGATTGCAGATTAGTATAACCCCTGTGGAAAGTAATTTCGAGATATCTCAAAGAGTTAAACATAGAAGTATTATTTGCTCTAGCAATCCCACTACTAGGCATCTACCCAAAGGAAAAAAAAGACATTCTATAATAAAGACATCTGCACTCGAATGTTTATGGCAGCACAATTCACAATTGCAAAGATGTGGAAACAACCCAAGTGCCCATCAATACATAAGTGGATTAATAAAATGTGGCATATGTATACCATGGAATACTACTCAACTACAAAAAATAATGGTGAACTAGTATCTCTGCTATTATCCTGGATAGAGCTTGAGCCCATCCTTTGAAGTGAGGTATCACAAGAATAGAAAAACAAGCACCACATGTCCTTGCCATCAAATGGGGTTCACATGGAAGTAATATTCACTGGGTACCGGTCAGGTGGGAGAGGGGTGGTGGGAGTGGGTAAATTCATAACTAATAGATGCAGTGTGCACTGTATGGGGGAAGGGCAAGCTTACAGCCCTGGCTTGGGTGAGGCAAAGGTATTATATGTAACCAAAATGTTTGTACGCCCATAATATTCTGAAATAAAAAAGTAAAAAAAAGAATTTTGATCACATGATCAAGAGCAGTACAAGGTAAATTTCTAATATCATCATTTCTTAGCTCTGTATTAAATTGTGTGACATTCTTCCTGTCCTTAAACAGTGACCTCTTAAGTTTTACATTAAACACTATATAAGAATTATTTAAATAATGCCTGTTTAAATCACTTTGATTATCAGAATCACTACTGCAGCTAGTGTGGTTCAGTTGAGTGGTATGTGTCATAAGCTTCTGATCTCTAATAACTGCCACATATTCTAACTTAACATATAGTTAGAGGGAGGTTTTCACAGTCTCACTTTTTAAAAGGTATATGTAATTATGTCATTGATAAAATGTTCAAAAGTAGATCTTGAAACATTCCCCACAACTGCCTTTAATGATGCAAATACTTTAGGAAAAAAATTCATGGGGTAGGAAAACCACTTATTAGGAAATGCTTTTATTTAAACCCTCTCATTTTTCAAGGTTATAAATAGAGGATAATAGCAGAACCAGAAATAGAACACAAAACTCCTGATTACCAGTGCAGTAAACAATCATGAAGTCTGCATATTAACTACTTTGCCAATCTCTTCTCCAACTTCAAACGTGCCACTATATCCTATTGTACTAACTCCAGAGGTGACACTGTTTACTCCAATTTTTTAGCTCATTTCCATTCACTGTTATTTATTAATATCTGAGACATGGTCTTGCTCTGTTACTCAGGCGGGAGTGTAGTGGCGCAATCATTGCTTGCTGCACGCTCAAACTCCTAGGCTCAAGTGATCCACCTGCCTCAGCCTCCTGAGTAGCTGAAACTTCAGGCACAAGCCACCATGCCTGACTAATTTTTCTCATTTTTTGTAGAGACAGGGTCTTGTTATGTTTCCCAGGCAGGTTCTGAATGCCTGGCTTTGAGTGATCCTCCTCCTGCCTTGGTCTCCCAAAGTGCTGGGATTACAGGCCTCAGCCACTGCACCTGGCCCATTCACCATCTTTTATTCTAAAATATTCATATTTTTATTTTTAGTGTCTGATATAATTTACTTTTTAAGCCATTAGTAATTTAAAATCTTTTTCTTGAACCATTTCTTTGTGCATTAATTCAGACTGCGGAGGGTTTGTCTTTTCCTTGTATTAATATCTTTTAAGTTGAATGAACCTATCTCAAAAGATACTACTATGGTCTTCAATTTGTTGATAGTTAGATGCCAGGTAGATACTTTACTTAAATACTGAGATTTCTTGACTCCACCTCTGAAAGTCATTCTTACTGATGTATACAAAATCACTGACTATCTTACTTGCTTCACTAATAATGATCTATTCACAATTTAATGAGATTTGCCTCTTTTATAGTCTAGAAAACAGGTTAATCATGTAGAATTTATAATATGCAGAGAATATCTATTAAATTATTGAATTTCAATCTACCATGCCAACTGTTCTTGAGGATATTTGCTCATGAAACAAAATTATATGCAAGAAAACACTTAAAGCATCAGCTGGAATGTGGGTTCCTTAAAAAAGTCCACTCTGCTTTCTCATGGCACGATACATTCCTTTCACTAAGCTCTCTGGTACTACCTAAGAACATGAGCACACAGAGAAAATTAAATTCTTATTTAAACTCAAGAAGCAAACATTTCCCAAAATGACAATATTCCCCTCCTTTACACTTGAGTTGTAAACATTTCTCTACATGCCAGTGCCCTTCTATTTAGTTAGAATTTTAGCCAGCCGTATTTTGTTTATTTGTTCAGGATTGTGTATGTTTTTTCACTACCTCTATAGTACACTTCATCACCTGAACACCTGCTGAACTAAACTTGCCTTGCCAGCAAAAAATTTTGAAATTATGCAATCTGCAATTCAGTCCATGGCAAGCACTTGGGTAGAATTTCTTCTATACCCTTTCAACATCAGTTAAAGAACTGCTTGAGTAGAAATACTGCCAACTGAAAAGTTAGTGAAGTGAACTTAATCAAGTGAACTTGACTACCATTTTAGCTAAGGACCTTTCAAATACTAATATTAAATAAGCACTATCATCATTTAGAAAATGAACCACAACATTACTCTAAAATTTTATGAATGTATTGAAAGGAAAATCAGTATGATTATGTGATATATAATTAATAAAAAAGCTGATACATCGAATTAATCAAAAAGTTTATATAAATATACATAGAGAGAGAGACTTAAAGAAGATGTGAAAAACTGTGGAAATAGCTATTCAAAAAATCAGCCATGATAACTGAAAAAAAAAATTCTTAAAGAAAGGAAAACATTTTAATCGGATATGTTTTATGTGAAAATATTTTGGCTAGGAGACAAGCAGATTTTTTGACATGTACACTGTGATATATAACTGGCGAAAATATAATTGTAAAAAGCATAAATATAAAACTTTATAACCAAGACTATATGAAAAATATTTTTCACTGAAACAGTTGACGATTAAATAAGAGTACTAAAAGTATTCAAATAAAAGAAATATTAATTTATAAGTTTCTCATTTGTGAAATAGTTTTATTCAGGTGTCTCAGTCCAAGCCTGTACAATTCCTATTTATTTATTACACAAATCAACAAGAAATAATCAAAGTTATCTGAATTAAAGGCTACTTTTTAAAAAGACCAAATTACAATTTAAAGAAAAACAGACCAAGCAAGATTTCACAAATACACTGAAAGTTTTCTTAAATACTTTAAGATGACATATTGGCATTAAAATAAGCAAACTAAAGTTTTTAAAAGATGACAATTAAAATACTGTTTAACCAAAGGAAGAGGGCTTGTTAAACTTGACTTCACTTATGTTAATCAACATATGCAGTAATTTAAACAAAAATTCTGTGTATGAATGTGAAAATTATTTGGGAGTTGTGCCTAAGCATGTGAAAAGCATAAGAAAAAAGAATTCCCTGTTTCCTTTTGGATGCTTCAGACAACAGCAACACAGCCCAGGGCACACTGCTGCGGATTTTAACTGCTGTATGGAACTACTCAAAATGCTTTTGATCCATTTTATCTTGCAAGTTAGCAAAGAAATGTTGCAATAAGAAACACCAACAAAGATCTAAAAAAGTTAAGCTCTGGATTACCATATTGTGTTCTCCTGCCATTCAATGCTTCATACAAAGGCAGTGGTGTTCAAAGTAAGAAAAAAAAGTGCAGAGAGAGAAAAAAGAGAAACTGGTCTCAGAAAGTGCAAAGTACAAAGTAAATAATATTCTTCTACATCCCTTCTTTTTCACAGATTGGATGTTAAAAGAGTTGCAGCAATTAGGCTTTTGTTAATTACCAGCTGTTGAAACAGATGTGTTGACTATCCTTATTAGTCAACAGCTGGGTAAGAAGAACAATTGATGCTCCCTAAAACCAACAGCCAGCTGCTATGCAGTAATTATCTCCAATTAATAACAGGTGATAAAGGCAAAAAGCTGCTATCCCTCTCTTTCAATAACTTTGGCAGTTTCAATAACTATTGCTTTATCATTACAAAGTAATGGAGAATACATTTATTAAGACAAGAAAGGTTGATATACTACAATCGCATTAACTCTATGGCAGTTTCCATGATGCAATTTCTGGAGAAGGAATCAGACAAGTGCTAAAAGCAGAAGCAGACATTCTGCAGGCTTTTATTTATCATATTTCAAATGTCATTGCCAACTTACTTCTCTAGTACTAACAATAATAGCTAAGCACTTAAGTTCTTTGAAAAAGAGAAGCATAACTAAAATCTGTTCTTTCTGATTTCCAGGTGTTTTCACTGATCATGTTTTATATTCAGTTCAGTGAAGCAATATATTTCCTCTTGGTATGACTAAATATCAGTGTCTTGTTCCCTAGCTTATATTTCCTAAGTTACTGGTAGAAGCAATTTTACCAAACCCAAAAAGAATTTATTTCATAGCAGTAAACATTTCATGTACACAAAGAGATCAGCAAAGCAAGCAAGCATTCGAGAAAATGAAAAACAAAAACATCCTATTTGGTAGACATGATTTTAGAATATATAATATTCAAGTTTCTAATTATGATGATGTTAAAAAATCACAATGGATCACAATAATAAAATAGTAATGATTACATGTTTTAAAATTACTTTTACTATTTTCTATTTTAAATGTTCATATTAAAATTTTACTTATGAGAAATGTAAAACAAAGATTTAAATAAGCCAGGCAAACTATCTCTGTCCTACAAAAGATGTGTCTACAAGAATTTACAACCATATCTATTCACTAATTAGAGAACACTTAGAGACACTGCCTTTCTGAAAACGAGGATTAGAGCTGGATGAATACACCCCTTTCACAAACCTTCCTCATGTCTCTGTTGGGTCATCAGAAGCAGCTTGTTCTTCCAGCATTAAATAGAAAAGCCTAGTGATTATCAGTTCTGAACGCCTCAGTTAGGCACAAGGACAATTAACAGGGACAGAAACCTTAATAACATGTAAATAAATCATTTCACCAAAAAAAGGTTGTAATAAAAAAATGAACAAACTTTCTAAAGCAATATTGTTTAGGTTGCCACTTGGGTATTATGGATGCCGATATAAAAAATATTAGCTAGAAAATTCTCTCACCCGCATTCTGTTTAATTATGGCTCCTAAAAAAGGAATTTCAACATTTATATAATTATGAAACGAGAAAAAACACAGTATCAAAAAAGAAAAGATTATCCATCTCTGTGAAACCAACCTCCCATGAGAATTTGTAATAGTTAAGATTCTGTAATTTACCGGGAATCCCCTGATATATGGAAGCTAACAAAATGTGTAAACAGAGGAACAAAATGTTAGCTTTTATGTTTGAAAATCTCTATTAGGCCATAGAATTATTCTGTGATTTCTCAATTCTAAGAAAAGACCTAATTTCTCAGCACAGTAGCAGTGAGAACAAATATCTTCCACCCTGATATTGGGCAGCCCTCCTCTCCCTTCCCTCTAGGCAGGAATATTGGAAAAATACACAAGCAGTATAGCAGCTGATCATGCATTCTCTTCACTGTGAAAAGAAACAGGTTGTAGTTACCACCTAACAAACCCACCACATCTTATTAGCCATGGCTCCTATTGAAGCTAGAGATCTGTCCTCTCTTCATTATACCCAAAGTCAACTAAACGGGGAATGCAGAGTGAAACCTATTCTGAAGCCACAGTTCCTAAGCTCATTGCTGTTTAAAAATAAGCCAGGAAATTTATATCCTCTCCCCTCTGCAAAAAAGTAATGCCAATATGTAGTGATTGCAGGACACAATTCCTCTAAATGCTGCCTGTTTTTGAAATTTAAAAATACCTAGTCCTAACCTGAAACACAACTGAAGTATTCAGAGACACTTTCAACAGGCGATACTTGAGATATCTCATTTTCACACCAATTTCAATGCATTTCAATTTAAGAATTTCACTGGATAGCTTAATTAGCGGGATAAACACTTGCATTTTCTCATCCGCAACACACGTGCTCACTATTGAGCATGCCTTTCCCACCTTGCTCACTGGCAGACTTATAAACATCCTCACAGTTAAGTCAGTCATCTTTTTCCTATGCTTCAAGTCACCTTGGTTATATATCTATTACAGCATTCATCTAATTTTATCTGCATTTTTTGGTACATTTATCTTGTCCAAAGATGGCAAATTTCTTTTCTTTTTTGTATCCCCAGCATATCATATATGAGTTCTCATTATTTTTAAAGAATATAGTTAAAAATTAAGTAAAAATTTTAAAAATTTTCTAATAATTGTTCAAAAGTAAATTTTCATAAATCATGTGATATGTAATTATATCACATAAAGATATGATTTATTTAATCTAGGTTTACCCAGTATGCATATCCCTATGAATAGGAAAGGCTATTTTCTTAATTGAAATAATTTACTTGGCTTTGCCGAATCTCATATTCAAGACAATAATTCCAGTTTCACATCATCTCATAACTGATATGTCTAATAAAGAAAAAACTTGAAAAGTAGAAATAAGATTTTTTAAACCTCCCTATCCACACCTCCTACTCCTACAGTTCATGTGGAATAATTTATTTTTAGTTTTTTAGAGACAGGGTCTCACTCTGCCACCCAGGCTGTAGTGCAGTGGCACGGTCATAGCTCACTGAAAGCTCGAACTCCTGGGCTCAAGTGATACTTCTGCCTCAGCCTCCTAAGTAACTAGGACTATAGGCTCGTGCCACCACATCCGGGTAATTTTTAAATTGTGTTCTGTAGAGACGAGGTCTTGCTATGTTGCCCAGGCTTGTCCTGAACTACCAGCCTCAAGTAATTCTCCTGCCTTGGCCTCCCTAAGTGCTAGGATTATAAACATGAGCCACTGTGCTCAGCCAGACTTAACTGTACATTTTAAGATATGCTACCTTCCACTGATTCATATACAACATCTTTCCCTCTTTGGCTATTTCTTTTAATTTTCTTTTGCCTATAATACTTCTTCAAGGAATTTCCCCCAGAAAGGTTAAATAGATACTTTCTTAGCCTTACTTGTTAAAAAACAGAAGTTGTTTTGTCCTCCTCTATAAATAATATTTTGGCTAGATATACAATCCTTAGATTGTAGTTTTTTCCTCTAAGATTTATAAACATAGTTGCACTGTGTTGCTTCCCAGTATTGTAGGTGAGAAATTTCATGCCAGTATGATGGTCTTTCCTTTGTAAATAATCAGTTTTATAAAATTTTATAATAAATTTTATAAAAGTGTAACATTTTCTCTTTACCATTAGCA